>JASCZW010003160.1:6420-110722 GCA_034211315.2 Aedes japonicus | reverse complement strand
CGGTCTTTCATAGCAAAATTAATTAATTTCCACGTGTTTTGTTGTTTTTTTACCTGTGGTTTTCATTGCACGCGAATTACTATTTGTAATCGGGCTGTCTTTTTCCAAAGGATTTTAGAAAGTTGATTTGTCGAATAATAGAGTGCTACTTCTGTAGAGAGGAAGCTAATGCATCCTTTAAAGACCATCACAGGAAGCCATCCAGAACAGAAAACTGAAGATCAGCAATAATATCCGGTGAGATCTTTCTGAATTTGAACGATAACTGTTAGTACGTGCCATCCTCAAAACAATAAGATTTGATGATGGAAGCGCATGCACAGTACCTATATCCATTTGATGTTTGTACCGTGCTATGCGCGGGCTTAAGTTGTAAGTGAAAGGACCCCTGGAAACGGACGCAGCAACCAGTGCATTCTGCTGAAAATGGGTCACTGGGAATCACGCAGTGAGCCATCACCTCCTTCTCGAATTCCTGGCATGTCGATGTCCGTCGAGTCGAAGGCTTGTCATTACCAACAGTTCGTTTAACTGCAAACATTTTTCTTCCATACAATCACTCGCGCTGGACGGTGGGCGTTGGATTTATATATATACACACACACACACACACACACACACACACACACACACACACACACACACACACACACTGATTTTGTCTTTCATTCACCTAATTCTGCAGAATTTTACTGAACATTACAAAGGAGAACATAGAACGAAATTTCAGAGAAATAATTGAAATCAGAGAATATTATAGTGCTCACGAACCAACCAGATGATGAAATGCACAGAACTCTGAAGGCCTGCATACAGAAAAGAAATGTTATTAGAGAAATGTTTGATGATTCTTTAGAAACTTGAACTAAAGAAATGCATCGCCATCTTAGTAGAAATGCTGCACTGCAAGAAGCCTGAAAGTCTGCAATGTCTGGAATTTCTGGGAAGATCACCATAAAATGATGGAAACTTAAAGAACAAAATCCTGGGAATGACGCAACCTTGTGAAACTTCCAAATCTTCTTGATTGATTCAATGAGTTTCAGAAAAAGTCCTTGAACTTAAGGGGAGTTCTCAAGACGCATTGATATGCTAAAATGTTGTTGAAATAATTTCTGACAAACCTGGTTACATAAAAATATCAGAAGTAAACGACTTAAACGGTGTTGATTCGGTTGAAAGCTGTAATCAATTGTACATCAAAGTATGATTATATTCGCTTCAGTTGTTAACAAAACGTCGATGGCGCGATTGTGTTCACTGTATTGCAGCGAGTAAACCTGAACTTCAACAGAGTTACAAATTCCAGGCCCGGGACATCATTCAGTTCCCCGTTGGTGCTGTTGAAAATCCCTGGTTTGCTACTTACCAGGATTTTGATGCAACGTTTCTGTTGTATGGTCGTTCCTCGCTGCAGCCACGAACGTCAAATGGGAGTAATATTTCAGCACAACAACATTAGTTTTTGCCCCTAGGCTGAACTTTGTCTGTGTAAGTTTCGTGTGCGTTGGATCTTGACTGAACTGGCTTAGCATAAACATACTTTACAACTAAAAAGCTTTTACGACAGGCAAACGAACGCGCTCTGATCGTGCTCCCGTACCACCCAATAGCTGGTGATAGTTTCTACGCGGTTGTCGGGTCCTCCTTGGCCCGTCAAGGTGGCAGGATCTGTTCCGTGCCTTTGACCTACCCCGGCATTGGGGATATAAGGCAAAAAGTACGTCCTTGTCAGAGTATCGACCATGTCCAAGCCCTGCGCTCAATACTCAATACTTCTATGCAATGTTCAACTTGTAGATATGCAGGCACACCAAACAGCTAGGTAACAGTCATCGTTCGTCACTAAGAGGTATCAAGATGATGGTGTGTTGTGTAGCTTCAAAAATCTCCACAAATAATCACAGGACCATGAAATTTCTAATAATGTATATCTCAGCATTCGGCTCCAGGTAAACCGACACATGAAAATCAACATACTTTAAGACACTATCATCGTATCAGCAGAGAAACAAATATGCCACTTCCGTTGACCATCTCAATCCCCGTATTTGTTTAATCCAGTGGCGACAAAGTAGCACCCATTTTCATCGCATAATAAATATCTATTATCATAAATTTAGCCCCCACCTTGAACGATTCCCTGCACCCTCCGACCAACAACGGTCACTCCCCCTCAAGCCAAATCTGTTTGTCCGCCACACATGCTCCGTAGTGTTTGTGTACCGAGGCATTCGTTTGATTAAATTATGAAACTTTGCTCACCTTCCCCCAGGTCCAAGTGAGAACTAGCAACTTTACTAAGTCGGAGAGAAATTCCCCACCGTTGCACTATCGTACGTGTCACCCAAATTGAATAAGTCACGCTTTGGTCAAAATTGACTGATTGGAATTCGGATCGGATTAAGCAACGAACGCGAGAGGAGGGGTCGAAAAATCGATAAACACCGTTGGTCACAGGCAAAGGAAAATCGATTTAACTGAGATTTTTCCTCCGAATGTACTGGTGCTGAAAATTGTTATTCAGCCGGTGAGGCCTAATGAATGAGTAAACAGTTTGCTGCTTTGCTCCCTCGGTCTGCAGTGCTGGACATCTGTTGAAATAAATGGCATTCCTGGGTGAAATTGACTTGCCATTGTTTCCCTCCTAACCAAATCAAATCAATCATATATCGAAGAGAGAGCTCATTGATGAGCAGTACTGTGTGCCGAGTATGTCACAAGTGAGACGGCAAAAAGCAATTACTGTAATCCGCTTATCGACCAGAAATTGTTTCAGACGAGTCTCTCATCAGCATAAGAAATTGCGTTCCCGGTTTGAATCATGACAACAGAAGTGGCTTGTAAACATGCAAGAATTGAATATTCATTGCCTCAATCGAATGGAAACCGATTAGGCAACAACTTCCAAGAGCATGCCGGTGATAATGAATGTCAAACTATTTGACGTGCCTCCGAAAGCAAACATCAGCTCGAAGACCGTCAATGTTTCGCCTCAGTGAGCGCAGACAAATAAGCATTTTCCCGAAAACCCTATGCTTCAGACAAATTAATCAAACATCTCCACTTTCGATGTCAAGGGTATCGCAACGGAACAACGGAACCAGACCAGTGCCAGACAAAAACATTCGCCAACCGTCCCCACTTTCAAAGTGACCAAATCACCGACGACGAGTCATCGCTATGTTTCGACGGCATTCTGGATGGGCTTCTTACAGGTCTAGTCCGTCCTCGGATTCACGACGACAACTAGCAAACGTAGAGCACGACTTTGGAATAACATGCATACCACATGCCATTGTGGGTGCAAAGTGCATTCGGATGGCAGCAAGCGAGACGACGAGAAAAAATCTTTGCCTTGACAATGAACTCACAACTTTTGTTTTCCACCGCAGCTTGCCATGAGCGCATTCATTGAACGGTGTTTCAAATCTGGACTCGAAATGAAAGGCCTAGCTTGGTTCGCATGAATCGTTAATGCAAAAGCTCCTGATTCCTTTTAATGGGAAGTTTCGCTTTTTGGAATCGTATGTTTGATCCACCAAACAGTTCTCGCAAATTCGCGGGATCCAGTGAGAGCTATTGTGGGCAATTCGGCTGAATTCGACCCAGAAACGAGACAGACAGATAGACAACCAACCAACGCCTGCAGAACGAAAACTTATTTTGCAGCGCACAGAGAACATGTTTATAAATGCATAAATTTTCAATTTGGTCGCTGCAGTTCTGTAGTGTGGCATATTCCGAAGCACTTTTGCGGGGTCTGGTTGGTGTTTTTTTATTTCAGCGGTGAAACTGACCGCCTCTGGCCTCTGTGGAAGTAGTGTACAGCAACCAGGGTGAGTGGTTCCAGCGCATTCAGCAGCGGCGTTGTGTCGAGAATTTATAAATACTATCGTAGTTATTGCAACTGCATCTCCGCTCCGACGTTTAGAGTTGATGATGATGATGGTGGCGATGATGGCGGTGATAATAGAGGGGGTGGTGGTGATGATCCGCGTGACTATGTGAGAAGCTGATGAGTAAGGATTGGATCCGTTGGAGAGCAAGAGAGTCAACTATTCATACAATTTGCAGCTTGACCTCTGTCGTGCCACTTGGACCGATGGACCCCGCCACAGAAAGGGTCATACAATATGTCCGAGGACCGCCATTCAAACCGAACGGATAGGTCTTTAGTACACGGAATCATTGGAACAGTTGATCACTGTCTGGTTCGTTTGGATTGGAGTTTATTGGCGGAATGGGCCTCTGAGGTTGGACATGCACGAAGCCATTCGTTTCTAGCCTAATGAGAGTAAAATGCAGTGATTTCGTCGAACAGTGGATATTGGATGCGATTAAATGGAATATGATACCAGACTCCGTGATTGGAAGTTATTGCAATCAGTGGAAATGAAGTAGGATAATAGTTTTCCGGAAATCCCTTTAGTTTCTGTATTTTGTTAACAATTGAATAATGAATTTCACAGAACTCATGACTGAACTAAAAGTTAATGGGTTGTACTGCAATATTTAATATTATTTATATGCGGTTTTAGGTGAAGTTGAACATTCAACTGCAGACCTAACTCATTAGGTGGCGTTTTTTCATGCTCTAAAATTCCATTGTTGTCCGCTTTGTTTTGGATAGTTTTCGAGAGTTTGTTAAGTAATTTTTTAAAATTCATTTAATATTACTGTTTATCAAAAGTATCGATAGGATATATATTTTCAGTCATCAACAAATCTTTTAAGAACCACGAAGCACCATTTACTTAAAATTTGGACGCATTGCTTATTTTTGACAGCGCTCCTAGTGGTCGGTTTTAGAATATTTTGACAGTATTATGAGTTTTTTGGAAAGCTGTCTTCTTTCAGATAAAAGATTTCACACTATTCTTGAAGATTTAAACCTTCATCCACTCTTTCTTCAAATCCTAGTCGTTTTTGAAGACCCTTTCTTTATTCCGGAGCTTGCGCTTCATAATCTCCCAGGATTTTTCTATCCGGCGAAGTTCTGGCGATCTTTGCAGATGTGCCTCTTTCGGCACAAAAGCAGTATGTCACCTTCGTGATACCGGAGGAAGGGCAGCAGGCGCTTCTGGAGGTATTCTTCTTATTATATTTGGATGTTGATGATGCCAGTCATTATGTACGGTTTGCAGGATTTTCCGCATCCATAGATCACCTGCACACCAAGTACTTCTTGGCAAATTTGTCGACCTTCTTATTCCGGAACTTCTCAACCACTTTTGGTACAGCTCCCTGGGGCGAGATTTGGCCACCGTATTCTTTAATTGTTGTAAAGGGTGTACGGAATCGAATTGCGACACGCACAAGTATGCGAAAAAATTCGCCCGTTCAACCAATCATCTTCAGAAATTCAGAGAGTAAAACAAAACATGTTATGAATGTTTTCCCATGTTTATTTTATTCAATTTCAATTCCATACCCAAATGCCAAAACCTTCTTCTTTACACTACTCATAAGGTCCTGAACAACATTTGAACCAACTTTTTTTTGCGTGGCAATCCATGTTTTCTTCATATCTTCCTTCGATTTCACTTCCTTGGGATGCTTCCAAAGTGCCTGCTCCATGATGGACCAGTATTTTTCAATTGGCCACAGTTACGGTGCGTTCGGGAGGTTGAGATGCTTCGGCACGAAATTGACTTCCTTAGCCTTGTACCACTCCAAATCCTCTTTCGAGTAATGGCACGAGGCTTAATCCGGCCAGAAAATCGTAGGACCATCGTGTGACCTCAGAAGAGGAAGTAGACGCTTTTGGAGGCATTCCCTTAGGTACACCTGCCCATTGGCCGTACCAGTTGTCACGCTCCGTTTTCCACACAAGCAAATCACTTGCCAAATCATATATATTTTTGGAAAACTTTGACATCTTCTGCTTTCGAATTTATGATGAGCAGTGAAAAACTGGAGCCCCGGAAGCCTGATTTTACATACGTCTCATCATCCATAACGAGGCAATTTCGTCAACATCTGAGTGTAGAGCTTCCGTGCACGTGTTTAACCTACCGTATCATCGCGATTAGGCGCCTTTTGGACTTTGTACGTGTGTAGTCCTTCAGGTTTTTTCGCATATTGCACGAAAGTTTTGGTTAGATTCAGTTTCTTCGCCACATCTCGAACCGAACTGTTGGGATTCCTCTTGAAAGCTGGATCTACCCGATTGTGATCCTTAACACTATACGGGGATCTATTTTTGCAATTTTTTTCTTTCCGATCGATGGTCAAACGTTCGTGGTACCGATTTAAAACACCGTAGAATGTACCATTCCCAGCTTCCTGCTGATGGCACGATGAGAAAGCTCCGGATTTTCGAGGTCCGTACACAAAATTTCTTTGCGCCGCTGTCGTTCTTCCTTCTTCATCTTCGCAACGATGGCACATCTGCTAGTGAAACTAACACAGCGTAAACAAATACATATTGAACTAATTCCACTCAAAATATCAATAGAAAATACCCGACGTGTAAAAAGTTACAGCCATTTAAAAGATAGTGCAATTTGATTCCGTACAACCTTTATTTTGTATTCTTCATACGTGGAATAACGATTATGATGATGTTGAAGTTAATATTCTCTCATCAACATAAAAGCTCCAAGAGTGGAGAGTAATTTGGCTAGAACGAGAAATATGAAGAGAAAGTGTTGATAGTTTCGTTAGTGAACGGCAGGCTGTGAAAAATTGAATAGAAGTATTTGAAAATTGAGCGAAGGGCATGAGATATAGTTCTCGAACCGAGCACACATTCCTTTGCCATTATATCCTGAATGTGGGTTATGTATGATGATGAGAGAATATTTCCTTCAACATGATTATAATCGTTACTCCACGTATGGAGAATACAAATCATAACAATTATTGAATACGGTGGCCAAATCTCGTGCCAGGGAGCTATACCAAGAGTAGTTGGTGTAACGAGACGTACATTAAAAAGGACAGAGCAGGAAGCGCAAACGAACCAAAAAAAGAAATTCGAAAAGCTAATATCGCGTAGAATCTTTAATGTATTTTATTTTTTATATTTTCATTTATGATACTTTAAACGTGAGTTCATTCGTGTCGGTAATTCTTGCTTGACTAATTCTCAAACTTTTATCATTTTGCACTTTCTTGTCCCTCAACTTTTTTTTAATCTTCTTCTGGTTCTATTCTTTCACTTCTTCAATTTCTCTTCTTCAGCTTCTCCTCTTCCGTATATTTTCTTCCGCTTCCATTCTTCTACTTATCGTCTTCTGCTTTTCTTCTTTCTCTTCTTTTCTTCCACTTCATCTTCTCCGTATCTCTCATCCGCTTATTTTATTTAGTCTCTCTGCTTCCACCTCTCTTCTTCTGCTTCGGACAGCACCGTTTTTTTTTTCATTTTAATATTTCCGTTTTGCCTATTTCGATGCAGTTCATACGTTTATCTTCATTCGCTTCTCTTCTTCCACTATTTATCTTCCGCATTTATTCTTCTTCTGCTTCTGTACTTCCGTTTCTTCTATTCCACTTGTCTTCTTTTGCTCCTCTTCTTTTGCTCCTCTTCTTTTGATTCTGCTCCTTCTGGTTAACTTCTGGTTAACTTCTTCCGTTTCATTTCTTTCGCTAATCTGCTTTCGTTTCTCATCTACCGCTTCTCTTTTTCTGTTTCTCTTCTTTCGTTTTCTTGTATTATTTCAGTTCTTTCATTTGTTTTCTTACGCTTCTTATTCTCCACATTTATACTTCCACTTCGTGTCTTCTGCTTCTCTTCTTCCATTTCTTTTCTTTTTTGCTTCCACTTTTCTTGTTCAACTTCTCTTCTTCCGCTTCTTTAACGGTTTACTTCTTCCAGTTTTCTTTTTTTACTTCTCTTCTGTCACGTCTCTTCATCCGTTTCTCTGGTAATGGTGTTTGGATTCCAAGATCTTCAAGTAGGCACAATATCCAGCATAACTCTTTGTAGCTCTGCGTTCTAGCAACATATTCGGCTTCCGAACTGCTCAGTTCCACGCATTCTTGCTTCTAGGAACACCATCCAATCATTCTACCTGCATACCGAATTAAGGAGTAGTACCACATTAGTACCGGATTTATTTTTCTATTGGTGGATCCCACTGATTAAATAGTTGACTTGCGGTCCCTCGTATAACCTGCGTATAATTCAGCCTCTACAAACACCTTCAATTGCGTGGAATCTGCTCCTGGAACCAACTAGGCATGATACGCTTCGACTCTACTCAATCAGCCTGTGATCAGCAGCTGGTTTTTCTTTCCAGTCGATCTGCCAATTTTTAATGGATTAGCATAGATTGTTCTTTAGAAACTTCAATTTGATTGATACAGATATGAGTTACAGTAGTGCAATACATTCTAGGATTCAGTAGTGAAAATTGAAAGTTACGAAAAAAAGAGTTTAGTTCGAGCAACGGCAGTGAAAGGTTGTGACGATGCTTTATTACGCACTATTTTTCTATCGGGCATGGCGCCTTTCGTATTATTTCGGTTATCCTTAATTCGGTAAAACGAGTGATCGAGTGAGAACAGAAAGAAAATACCAAAGCGTCTCTCAAACGTTTATAAAATTAACTTTGTTTTCCTAACGGACCACCAGTGTGTGAGTGACTCCTTCTGGTTTAACTCGATTCAAATCGGATTTCCAGCATTATAAAAAATCACAAAAAAAAACATTCCAATGGAAAACATTACACTTTATGAGTGGCCTCAATAGCATCCTTACCGTTGTTATAAATTGATTCAAATCATAAATCTGTACTAATATTTAAATATTTTACTACACGAAGCTTGAATAATGCTTATCGTTTACCAAAACGAACCCTGTTGCCACCCAATCCGGTTATCCAACATCCCAGTGATTTCTCTTGGAAGTGCAGAGGTGGTCTCGACCTTTAATAAAACGTCTAAATAAACGGCAACACATTCCTACCCTTTTCTTATTTGACCAGCATTCGGGCCAGGCCAGCGCTGGTATTGCCTTAGTTTGGGATCACCAGTTTTACTCATTGAGCATGTATGCAGCATGTTTTGATCCTCTGTGTATTAACAGCTGATCTGGCAGTAACGGAGTAACAACCTCGGGCGGTCAATCATGCTCATTATCCTGCTCGTGCTCATAAAAACGGATAAATTCTTTGAATAGGATAAGACAACTGCAACTTCTCGCTCTGACAAGCTGGTTGTCTTGCTTTCTCAAACGACGAATCAAGCTGTAAGATATGATCAACATATATTCTTAATAATACTAAACTACAATACCGTAAAACTGGGTAACATCAGCAGGGTAACATTGATCGGTTTGGCCAATATCATGAATAGTTCAAATAAATATTTTTTTTTTATTTTAATAATCATTTATTTGTACAGGCTCAATCGAATCAACTTTACAGAGCCAAATTTTCATACTTTTATACATTATTTATCTTAAAACTAAGGTTAGGAGGATACAGCCGATTACTCGCGGCCGTCTCGAGGTTAATAGGGATTACAAATTACGGATGGGAAAGAGGGTGGGAATTCAAAGTATGGTTTACATAACACATTAAATTTAAATTCTAAATTATCTTAACACTTATAACTATACAATTTATGGTTTTCTTTTGACTTGATCATAGATAAATATTTTTTGTTGATACTCATTCTAACTATCAACTTTGTTTCTCAATCTAGTATAATTTAGGATCTGAAAGCTATGGCATTGGTTTGAATATTCAGTTTTTTGATTAACCAAGAACTGAAAATTTAATTGAGCATAGCTTCCTTATCTCTCAACTAGCGGGGGAAAAATCAATCAATACTTATCTCATCTTTCAACTAGACAACATTACAGGTTAAGATATATTTCACTAGTAGCACACTTGTTTCAACCCAGTCTAACCTCTCTGTTAATCAATTAAGCCACAATCGAGCTGCTGAAACCATTTTTGACGGTTGTGTGCTTGGGTTTTTTACATACTTTAGGCTAGATAGGTTGGGGTTATGTTTAAAGAGCAGAGATGGTAATTAAATTGTTAGTCGTTACAATTTGAACATAATTCTCATGGATGTCCACTTTCTACGCTTTTTCGCTAAACTTGTAACGAAATCGAGGCAACTTCGCGTAATTTGGCTTTTTCATTTAGGCAAAGGAGCAATCTGACAAACATCCCAAGCAACACAAAACCGTCATATTTGGTTACAGTGACTTGATTGTGACTTAATTGAGTAGCATTGGAGTAATAGCTACTGTATTGCAACAAGTTACCTTGCAACCTGCTAGAGATAAGAAATAAATAATAAAAAAAATTATATTTGTTTAAATTTTTTATAAAATTCTAAAAATAAAATCAAAACATAAGGGGGGCAACGGCCACGCCTATGTTCGGGGCTCTCTCTTAGTATCCATTTTGGTTTATGCCTTTAAAGTTAATTATGAATCAAGAAGAGAACTGGACTGATTTTACACACAAAAATGGCATTTGCACGTGCCAAATGCAAGCCAGGGGTTCATTTGAACGGAGACTCATCAAGTACACCATCAGTGAGTGAGTTAGTTCATTGCTTCAGTAACACCCTGAAACGAACTCGACGTAGGCGCGTAAATTAACCCATAAAAAAGTCGAAACAATTCCCATCAAAGAGATCGATCGCCATTACCATCGAACTGGAAACGATTGGAAGGCTTTATCATTTTCACTTTCCATATCAAAGCAAACGAAGCAGCAGCAGCATCCTCATCCGCCCTTCCGAAGGAGGGTGGTGGGAGGGAAGCGAAACGAAGAAGCTATCAGATCCTTTCCGTGGCATTTACAATCAAAAGCCGATCAAAATAATCATGCAAAATTTCCTGGCTGATATTTCTGTCGATGATTTTCTTTTTTCTCGCAGCCCTCCCCCATTTGCCTCCCGAAGAACCTTTTTAGCACCACCGGTCTGTACTCGTTTTGATCCATTTTTTTTCGCCTCACCCGCTGGCAGCATCTCGTATAAGAAAGCGATAAAAAAGCTCACCGAACGTGTTTATTTTATTTCTTTTGCCATTCGCTTCAACGCCTTTCTTCGAAATGGTTAACGGGCGAACTCGCGATTCACTGGGTTCGACGGCTGTCTGAATGCAGGGGGAGGGGGACAATGTATTGTCTTCGATCAATTTTCCTTTTGTTCGGTGGCAATTTATCCACCGCCCCATTCTCGAGGAAAACCGGCATCGGGAAGAGGGCGGCAACAGAGAAGGTGACACATTTACAGCGAAGCCATAAAACAGAAACGAAATCATAAAAAGGAATAAAGCAGATCTACTCCAGCTCCGTCACAGCAGCCAACGTGCTTGGAAAGGAAATCGGATACATTTCCCCGCACCCCCCCCACCCTGCGGATCAGATGAATAGCAGATACCGGTTAACGTATTTTCAGACATTTTTATTTTCGCGAAAAACCTCCCTTGCCTCGCCAGGCTCGTCGAAAGGTACTGCATAGAAAACAAATTTGAAGGCCGCCGTGAAAAATTGGGAAAACCACCAGGAGATGGCAGGGATCAAAACAACCTAAAATAAAGCGATGAGCAATAATTTTTGACAATGATCATAAATTTTGCATTTCCGACCGCGAGAGCCGAGCAAATCTTCTGCCAGGCCCAAGCGTTGATGATGGGTGCAAATTTTTGCAAAACGATGTTGGCTTGGGGGCGGGTGGGGCAGTTGGGAAAGAAACAACCGAAAAGGATCTACAAATGCGCGCCTCCCGCTAACTCAACGTAATAATTCATGTTGTGGCACTTCATTAGGATGATAACGGCCGATGCTTATGATGCGGGTTTTTCATTTTTCTTCGGCTTCGGAAATTGATGGTTCGGAGATTTGCGTAATGATGCGGATTCGGTCGTTTTTGAACTGGTTCCTTTGGATCGGTTTTGGTCAGTTTTGGTCAGTCAAGGCAGGAAGACTAAAAATGAATACCCGATTAAAGTCTATAAAACTAACACAACTATACGTTAAGATCAACTTGTCTTAAACCAAAAACCAAGTACAGTGCATGATTATCTTAATTATGCTAACTTTCAACTCATTAACTCCCTACCTGTGCCTTAGAATTTTAATTTGATGAGATGTATGTTCTCATTTGTTACTTTCCACCAATGAAATAAGTAGTGTTGCACTGGAAAACGTGACTGCTATGGAACCCATAAAACAAATCTACTTATAGACTCTTCCGATAATTATAAATACACTATCACAGTTCGCACAAAATTTGTAAAATTATGGGTTCTTGAATGTAACACATTTACCTTTATTAAATTCAATAGAAACTTACGCGTGATAATAATTTTACAGCATTGAAAAACGGTAGCTGTAAATTTACTCGTACTGTTTATATATGACCTGTAAATTTAAAATATGTTGTTATCTACGGTTCATATTTTTTGAGGTTAGAAATAGAAAAGATTGATAGATTTCTTTCATTGAGGAAAATAAATGGAATACGTTGTTTATTTAAAAAATTGTCTGTTTATTGGCATTTTTAAAAAGTGTTCATGCTAATTCCACTTGGATGCAGCAGTTAGAAGGCTTATTTTTAGGTTCGAAATTTGGAGACGAGTTCACATTTGTCAACGGGCAATTGAAATTATGGTTTCGGTGTATTCGTGTTTGATCCAATAAATCCTACATACACTCACTACGATTACAACAGCCACACAAAATTTTTTCGTACGTTTTGAAAATATGTTTTACAATTTTTCATGCTTCACTCCCGAACGTGCACATACACAACATGGCGGTGACCACTTGTATATTCCGACTGGAGAAACTGAGCGGTGGTTTTGAATTGTGTTGATATCACGTAAATTTCGAGCGTTCAAGGCGCAAAAATAAGAGCGTGTCGTATAACTATATGTTATCGGCTGCAAATATGAATTAAAGCTGAAAGTTTGTAATGAATATGATATAACTTTCCAAGAAGGCCGTGTTTATAGTTATTTACGATATTTCAAATTGAAAATTGCATCCAACCATTAATTATGTCGATGTATTTTCATAGAAGTTTTAAATTATATCATAAGTAATTTTAATTTTTTTTCTTTGTAATGACTAACCGTTAATTCAAAATGCGTACCAAAGAAAACGGATTGTTCACAAAAGATGCACCGTTAGTGGTCGTTCGATCAGAAAACTGCCTAAGGAAGAAGGTGTGAGCGTCGGAGCAGTTCATACCGCATTACGGAAGTATCAACCCGGTCCCGCTGACCGTACAATCGACTGAAAGGGAAGGGACATTTTCAAGCGTCATCTTTCAGCATCAGTCCGAGATGTGGCGAAAAATCTAAGTACTTTGACGACTAATGTTATGTGTGCCAAAGAGAGAATGGGCCTGCAGACTCGTCGGAAGCAGAAGCAACCAAAATGAAGCAAGAAGTAGGCTGAATCTGTGAAACCGAGGGCTTGAAAGCTATACGACAAACTGCTGACCAAAAAATCGGGCATGGATGATGAAATCTACATAAAACTCGATTATAAAACTCTGCCGGGACTACAGTTCTATACCTCGCGAACAGGCACAATGAATGGTCAAATCTACGCGAAGAAGTGTCTGCAAAAAAGATTGCTACCCGTGATCAAACAGCATAACAAGCCCACAATCTTTTGGCCTGATCTTGCTTCCTGCCATTACACTAAATATGCACTAGAGTGGTACAGAAGTAACAATGTCGTATTTATACCGTATTTGTATTTGTCGCATTTGACAAAGGTGAGAAAACACCTGAAATCGTCGGATAGTGTTAAAAAATTTAAGAAAAATTTGCCAAAAGTGGTGAAAATAGTAGGAGAGAGCACTGTGCAGAAGCTTATGAATAGTGTTGAGGGAAAAGTTAGAGAACTCACCTACCATACAAAAAATCAAGCAATTTAAAATGAAGATGGAAAGAAAACATTGTTATTAACTATGTTTGAGAATAAAATAATCAAAAATTACGGTGCACTCTGTTTTATTTGAGAAAGAAAGTGTATTTATATGTTTATGAACAGTCTATAGAACAAGCTATAGATGCACCCTTACAATCAACCAAGTCTACGAAGAGAATTCCGCCTCAACGCTACTGTGCTAACGGAAGACTTACATATCATGGCAACGATGAACTTCGCACCTACCAAGGAGCTGTTAATAGTTCAGAGAAGGATTCGTGGCAGTAAGCAATGCTGGAGAGATTGCAATTGATGTAGGATAACAACTTATGGGAGCTTACAACGTTACCAGCTGGTAAGAAAACCATTGGATGTCCCTGGATTATCAAAAAGGAAACGATGAACGGCAGATTACGGTAGGTAAAACACGTGCATGGAAGCTTTACACCCAGAATTGACGAACTAACATTACCTCGTTATGGATGATGAGACGTATGTAAAAGCAGATTTCCGGCAGCTTCTGGCAGTTTCCGGGGCTCCAGTTTTCACTGCTTACATAAATTTGAAGTCGCTGAGGACGTTAAAAAGCAGAACATGTCAACGTTTGTCAAAAAATATGATTTGGCAAGCAATTTGCTCGTGTGGGAAGCGGAGCATCCCATTCGTGACAACTGGAACGGTCTATGGGCAGGTGTACTTAAAGGAATGCCTCCAAAAGCGTCTACTTCCTCTTCTGAGGTCACATGGTGGTCCTACGATTTTCTGGCCGGATCTAGCTTCGTGCCACTCGAAAGACCATTGGAATGGTACAAGGCTAACGAAGTCAATTTCGTGTCGAAGCGTCTCAACCCCTCGAACGCACCGGAACTTCGGCCAATCTAAAAGTATTTAAAAGTAGAAGTACGCGCTCCGGAAGCATCCTAAGGAAGTGAAATCGGAGGAAGAGATGAAGAAAAAATGGATTGCCACGCAAAAAAAAATTCCAAATGATGTACAGTACCTTATGAGTACTGTAAAGGAGATGGTTCATGTATTTGGATATGGAATTGAAATTAAATAAAACAAACATATGAAAATATTCATAACATGTTTTATGTTGCTCCCTTAAACTTAGAAGATGATTGGTTGAACTGGCGAATTTTGCTGAATGTTTGTGTGTGTTGCAGTTTGATTCCGTACACCCTTTAGCGCATCTCAAGAATATTTTCTCATGTATTTTATACAGTTAGAATTACCTAGAGGATAATAAAATCATTAAATAAGGACTGTTAACCTGCCATAAGATTGCAGGAATGAGTTTGCATACATATCGTCACCTTTTATAGCCCAAAAACTACTGTAGATCTTATGTTTTGGACCTAAGCACAGTTTGGATGACCTAGAATATTCTTAGATTATCGCAATATGTCTATTGACCTTCCACACTATTCAATGAATATTGTTAAATTCATATTTTCTCTTTGAATGCTCCAAAAACCTACTGTTAGTACTGTAGCTCTTAAGTTCTGATTTCAAGAAAAGTTTGGAGAACTTAAAACATCACAAAATTATCAAAAAATTAATGTTGAACTTTCAAAAGGTTCATTTATTATGTTTGAATACATATCGTAATCTTATATAGCCTTGGAAACTACTGTTAAAACTGTAGATCTGAAGTTCTGAACTCAAGTACATTTTTCATAGCATAGAACATCCCAGAAAGATACAAAAATGTTCAACGTTTGTCAACTAGCAGGTCAACTAGCGAGTCACTTTTTAGTGACTTGGTCACTATTTTGAGTCTAGTCACTAAAAAGTCACTATTTGTATCCAAAAGTCACTAAAGTCACTATTTTTCGGAAAATGGTCACTAAAGTCACTATTTTCGCACTTCCGAATGTAAAAAGTTTAAAAATATCACTTTTTCATATTGTACAATAGTCAACCAAATTCGGCGATCTGGCCAGACTTCATAAAAGTCGAGAAGTAAAAACTAGAACGCTGTCCTGCCTCTACCTCAATTGAACTTGTCAAATGCAGAGCGCTGGTCGGTCACAGCACTCTAGATTAGCTTGAATGCGACATCTTTCATTGTGTTTACAGCTATTTCATAATAATTTTTCATATTTCTATACAAACAAACCTAGTGAAGTTCATGACGAATCGAACAGGATAGGTGTGAAAACTTAAAACGTTTATCCAATATACAAATAAAATGTCCAATAAAGAAACTACATAAATGAATCAAGTAATATTTTATTTACACTAACTTTTTTTCAAAAATATTTTATTCGAATCAGTTTTTTCAAAAGTGGACTACCCTTTCAGTATCCAATTAGTCGAGAAAAGTGGGAACGAATTGGAAATCTGACAAAGGGTTTATTTTCGGTTATTCACGTAGTAATTCTGAATCTAGATTTGATTGTTCTTATCCCGTCAGTCAAGCAAACTCAATTTCAAATGATTTCAAAGTTCCATTAAAATTCGTACACTAAAGTTTTATATTTTGCTGAAATTTCTCAGACAAATAATCTTAGTTTATTATACAGTAGATTTTTAAAATTCAAAATTAATCGAATATATAAGCTTATTCTGACTTTGCTTGACTGCTGTTAAACCGAATATTTTTGTGACAAGTTGTAAAACTTGTTAGGTAGAAATTGATCTAAATTTTTTTGATAAAGCGTACTGATCTATTTCAATAATATTTTATAAGGTTTCTTCTAGAGAGAAGAGCCACTCATACATCTAATGAACGCTAATCTGGAAAGGTTGAAGCAAACCATAGTCGTTTGAGTTTGTAAGCCCAATTTGTGGCCAGTGAATACTTCACTTCCAGAGAACAGTCGGTCCAGAGGACTATATTAAGAACTTGCTACCTATTCTTTCAGGCCTATTTATATAAGCAATTTCAATAACATAGAAGTGATTGCATAGAGTAGAAAATATTTTTTTGAGATGTGCTGTGTCGTTCAAACTGCCCAGGAGATCAGAACTTAAGATGAACAGTTGTAACAGTAGCTTTATTCGCTATACCATGATATGATAGGTATTCAAATATATTCAATGAATATCCTGGAAGACCAACTGACATTATGAGATAATCGTGGAATTTTCTATGCCAAACAAACTAACCTAACTTTGTATAGGAAGTTCTGAACTCAAGATCAGTTCCCAAGGTATCTCATTATATTCCAAAAGACTCACTTGATTTGGTCAATTACATATTGCAAATTTGCTAAGCGCAAAAAAGCTGGTGATTTTAAGGTACAATTCCAAACTTAATATCTTCGGCTGTAGATTTTAAGTTTTGAATTCCAGGAAAGTTTGGAAAACCTAGAACATCAGAAGATTATCTCATAATGTCTGTTGTTCTTCCAAAATATTAATTTTCGTTACAGCTGTTGGCCCTATGTTCTCAATGATAGTTTGGATGACCTAGAACATGTCATATTGCTTTGTAATGTTTTTTTTTTCAAGAATATTTATTTGATATGTTTTAATACTTATTGTTATTTTGTATTGCATAAATCTACTGTTACAACCTTTAATCTTGAGTTCTGAACCCTCAGACAGCTTGGATGACCTAGACCATCCCAAGATTATCTTCTTATGTATTTTTACGTTCTTAAATATTCACTGAATATACTTAAATACATGACGTTACTTTGTATAGCCCAACAAACTACTGTTACTACAGTATATTTCAAGTTACGAACTCCAGGACGGCTTGGATTTTCTAAAGGATCCAAAGTTAGAAAATAATGAGTGTTGCCCTTCCAATAGATACATTGAATATGTTAGAATCCCAATATATAGCTCAAAAAACTTTTGTTACAACGGTAGATCTTATGTTTTGAACTTAAGTACAGTTTGGAGTACCTAGAATAACCCAAGATTGTCGCATTATGTCTGTAAGCCTTCCACACTATTCAATCAATATAAATACATATTGTCCCTTTACACACTCCACACACCTAATGGTACAACTGTAGATCTTGTGTTCTGAACTCAAGGATAGTTTGGATGACCTAGATTATCCCCTTTCATCTCATGGTGTTTTTCTTTACGTTCTAAAATATTTACTACTGTTAAACCATCGTAGCGTAATTTTGTATAGCCCAAAAAGCTATAGTTACTACTGTCGATCTTAAGTTCTGAACTCAAGGACAGTTTCGATTACTTAGAACATCATCAAGTTTTCAAATAATGTTGATTCCAAAAGGTTTATGCAATATGTTTGAATACATATCGGAACGTTATACAGCTCTTAAAGCTTCTGTTACAACTGTAGATCTGAAGTTCGGAGCTCTGGTTCATTTTGGATGACCTAGAACATTTCAGAAAGATAAAAACATATTGAATGTTTATCAACGAGAAGCTAGTAGTACGTATGCAAATGTACAATTTTCTGAAACAACGCTTTACATTTTTAATAAGGCATTAATTTTTTCTTCCTGAACTTCTTCAGTAAAATATGTCAGAAGTAATTCTAGCACAGACCATGCTGGAAGGCGTTTCAACCATGCGCATAGACCCATCTTCGCAAAAACGAGCTGCGGACCAAATGTAGGAGGTCGTGGAGAAAAAAAAGTCGCTTGATTACATCGCTTCTTTACAACGATAAACCCAAAAAGTGACTAGGCGCCGCAGTATTATTCATTATTTGCAAACGGGGGTAATCACTTAGTTAATTTTTACTGTACTTATAAAACAAAGGTATAAAAGATTAAAAAATAATTAAATTTGGAAATCACTTTTTAGTCACTATTTGGTCACTGTTTTTATTATTTTAGTCACTAAAGTCACTATTATTAATCCCTAAATCCGCTACCAGCCCTGAACTAGAAGAAAATAATACGTATGCAGGTGTACCATATTCTGAAACAACCTTCTACACTATTGATAAAGCATTTGTATTTTCTTTCTGAACTGCTTCATTGTAAGTATTTTCTATGTCGTCAATTAGGCCTTAAATTTATTCGTATTTTTTTCTCCAGATATTAAAATTGATGAAAAACAAGTTTTTCGAAGACAGTTTACACTTCTATTCAGTCTGTGATTTTGCACTACCATTATTCTGTTGGGTTCATATGTGACACCTTAGGTTTGAAGGGGTTAAAGAGCACTAATTATAGCCACAGGCAGAGAAAGATGAGGATCACGAAAGTGCAGTATGGAGCAAAACTCACATAAAGAAACGGGTTCAAAGCAAAAAATAGAACAATTTTATTAACATTATAACCATCATATGTAAAGACCATCATACGTAAAGATACGTAAAGCTCTAAAAGCTTCTGTTACAACTGTAGATCTGAGGTTCTGAACTCAACAACATTTTTGATAACCTAGAACATCCCAGATCCTAGATACAAGAATGCTTAATGTTTATCAACTACTAGCTGACCCCGGTGCGAGCGTTGCTACGCCTGCAACTAAATGAATGAACAATGGTTGTTTTTTTTTGGAAAGTGTTTTTTTCGCACTAAGAAGAGGTTCAAGCTTCTATCAGAACATTCTTCTTACCCGAAAAATACGAAGTTTGTATTTTAGTTATCTGGATAATTCTCATGTTTGGTTGAAATTTGTGTTTGGAAACATTTCTTGCATCCATAAACCCCGCACGCCAATTTTGGTTCCATTTGTTCTCAAGTTATGCAGAAATTTGTGTTTCATTTGTATGAGAGCCCTTCCTCCTTTCAGAAGAGGGAAGGGGTCTCAAACAACCTTAAGAACCTTCCCCAGCCCCAAAAACCCCTGCATACACATTTTCACGCCGATAGGTAAGCCAGACTGATTTTAATATATATAAAAACCACATGCCAAAGGTGGTTTCATTTGCTTGAATAGTTCTCAAATTATGCATGAATTTGTGTTTCATTTAACCCAACCCCTCCCCCCCCCCAACCACCACTTCAACAGGGGAAGGGGTCTTGAACTACCATAAAAACATTTCTTGGCTCCATAAGCCTCCACATTCCAAATTTGGTTCCATTTGCTTGATTAGTTCTCGAGTTATGCAGAAATTTGTGTTCCATTTGTTTGAGAGCCCCCCCCCCCTCTTTCCTCATGGTGGAAGAGTCTCAAATCACCATAGAAACATTTCTCTCCTTAAAAAACTTTCACATGCCAAATGTGGTTTCATATCCCTGATTAGTTCTCGAGTTATGCAAGGATTTACGTTTCATTTGTATGGGATCCCCCCCCTTTCAGAAAAGGAAGGGTTTTAAATCAACACAGAAACATTTTTTGTCTTCAAAAACCACCACATACTAAATTTGGTTCCATTTCCTTGATTAGTTCCCGAGTTATGCAGAATATAGTGTTTTATTTTTATGAGAGCCTCCTCTTCCAGAAGGGGTCTCAAGGTACCATAAAAACCTTTATTGCTTTCGAGAGCTCTCACATGCTAAAATTGGTTTCTTTTGCTTTATTAGTTCTCGAGTTATGTAGAAATTAGTGTTTCATTTGTATGGGAACCCCCCTTTTCAGTGAAGGGAGGGGTCTCAAACCATCATAAGAACCTTTCCCGGCCACAAAAATCCCTGCATACAAAATATCACGCCGATCGGTTCTGTAGTTTTCGAGTCTATTAGGTTCAGACAGACAGACAGAAATCCATTTTTATATACAAAGAAAAAGATGTGCAAGCAAACAAATGATTTAAGCCCTCCTCCGCAGCAACACCAACATGTGCAGATAGGATAGAAGAGGAGTGGTGATGGCCGGTCCACACAAAATTCATTTCGTACATTGTATGTAAAGGTGGCCCTGCCTTAGCTCAGTTGGCAAAGGCGCAGCTACAAAGCAATAAAGGGCGATACGGTCAAAATTTGGTCAATATCAACTTGACGTATTTCTTTCAATTTTGCATTTAAAAAACCTGAACACCCCTCATTTTGAAGGTGTGTGTGTAGAATGTTGCTCCTGTTTTGATTTTGGAATTCACTCTTCAGTTGTCAAAATGCCGTCCAAGCAAGAAGAGCAGCGTATCAAAATTTTGCTCGCGCATCGCGAAAATCCGAGCTACTCGCACGCAAAGTTGGCAAAATCGCTAAAAGTTGCCAAATCAACCGTTACAAATGTAATTAAAGTGTTTGGGGAACGTTTGTCGACAGCCAGGAAGTCTGGATCGGGGGGAAATCGAAAACCGGAAGCCGCTGCGACGACAAAGAGAGTTGCCGGTAGTTTCAAGCGAAATCCTAACCTATCTCTCCGAGATGCCGCAAATAAGCTGGGTTGTATCGTCTACAACCGTGCATCGAGCCAAAAAACGAGCCGGACTATCGACTTACAAGAAGGTAGTGACTCCAAATCGCGATGATAAACAAAATACGATGGCCAAAGCGCGATCCCGGAGGCTGTACACGACGATGCTGACGACGTTTGACAGCGTGGTAATGGACGACGAAACCTACGTCAAAGCCGACTACAAGCAGCTTCCGGGACAGGAGTTTTATACGGCAAAAGGAAGAGGAAA
This sequence comes from Aedes japonicus, assembly GCA_034211315.2. NCBI lineage: Eukaryota > Metazoa > Arthropoda > Insecta > Diptera > Culicidae > Aedes > Aedes japonicus. The sequence continues at coordinate 89,401 of JASCZW010003160.1, read as the reverse complement.
GGTAGCAGATATTTTCAAGCACACGAAACTGTCAAAGTTCGCAAAGAAATATCTGGTTTGGCAAGCCATCTGTACCTGTGGCTTGAAAAGCAGCATTTTCATAGCTTCCTGACTGTCAACCAAGAAATTTACGTGAAAAGTGTTTGAATAAACGTCTGCTGCCTTTCCTGAAGAAACACGGTTGTTCCGTACTGTTTTGGCCGGATTTGGCATCTTGCCATTACGGTAAAAAGGCCATGGAGTGGTACGCCGCCAACAACGTGCAGGTGGTTCCCAAGGACAAGAACCCTCCCAACACGCCAGAGCTCCGCCCAATTGAGAAATACTGGGCTATTGTCAAGCGGAACCTAAAGAAGACCAAAAAACTGCTAAGGACGAGCAGCAGTTCAAGGCAAACTGGCTTTCTGCGGCGAAGAAGGTGGACAAGGTGGCTGTACAAAATCTGATGGCAGGGGTCAAGCGTAAGGCCCGGCAATTCGGATTTGGAAAAGCGGCAGCCTAACTGAATATTTTTCCTGAATTTTATACTAATTGAACTTGAAAAAGTAATTTAATTTGATTTTTTCAATAAACGATTTCACCGATTTACACGCGTTTTCCCTTGACCAAAGTTTGACCGTATCACCCTTTACCATGCTGGAGGTGGTTCGATTCCCGGTCTGGTCAGGAATTTTTCTTCAAGGATAGTTTCTCGACTCCCTGTTCATAGGATATGATTGTACTTGCCACACAACATTATTAGTGCAAGAATGGTACCTGGCATCGAAAGTTCTCAATATTTAACTGTGGGAATTAATTTAAAACACTAAGTTGAGTGCAAAGAATAAGCTAATTTTGAAAGCCATAAGCTTTCAAATGTTTGTCAGAGTCTGCTGAAGTATGTTAATTACAATTTCATGATCTTTATGACATTATAGTGGAGTTATTCATTTATGAAATTGATCCATTCCAAATCCAACAATCGGCCATCTATTGATAAATTTAATACGTGCAAATAAGAAAACAGCAATTAAAATTTTTGACATGTACACCCATCAATCATGCCACTTCGGGCGCATCGATCAAATCAACCCCTCTTTTGAAATGAATTCAAGCAGAAGTGCAAACACATCTAGCCGAGCAGCACTCAAAGTGCATTCCAAATGAGAGCCAAGTACACACATCCATGCCACAGTAATTCCCATTTGCCTATCAAATTCCTACAAAATTCTCCCCATTGCCCATATCCAGCTCCGGAATGGAACCGATGCTCTGCCGGAATCGAGTGCAATAAAGTATCGCCCACCGCTAGCTGCTGCTACTGCTTCGGTTGCTGGTGCAAGATTGAGTAGCACAACGGGGAAAAAAAGCATGAATTTCATCTCAACCCAACAGGCCGGGACCAACAGAACGGCAGCAGCGGCTATTAAAATTGCATATGCGCTTTTATTGATTAACATAAATTGGATAAATATTTGATGAGCATAATCCAATTGAGAATGTTTTATCGGTTTTATTTCCACCGGTTCGAGTGGGCAGTGAACGATCATATTGTATGACGAATGTGAGTGTGTGGTGCAACAAATGTAGGCACCGAACCACCCACCTGTGCATGTGTGCATGAAGCGGTTGGAGGGAGGGGAGGGGGGAGATGCTGCATCAGCCAGCTATTTGGAATGCACTTGACTTTATTCCCATCACGCACTCACTTGGGCAGGAACCTCGGTTGCCCCTCGTTACCGTTGTTGGTATTCACTCCCATGGCAATGCGCTGCTGTTATCTTTTCGCTGGGCGCACACATTTCAACCCATTTCACCCCGAGTCGAGAATTAATAATGAAAAAAAAAGTTCGCTAATGATGATAATTCGGTGGCTCATTTTTATTCCCTCCTGTCAGCAGCAACAGCAGGAGCACATTGACTGACCTGAACGAAAATTAATAATTCAACATTGACATCCATTTGGGTGCATGGCTTTTTCCCACATGGACCGCCGTATTCCGCCGGAAACTTTGTCGAAATGATCCGTCATTGATGCAATTGGATGAAAGTTCGAGGCAGGTAGAGTCGAAAAGCGCGAAATACGTCGTAACTCCTGTGGCGCCCCCGGTTCGGAATGAATGAGTCCGAAGAAGAATTGGCCGTGAGTGAGTGATGGCATTGATGACAACCGACAATGATGTCGACTGCTGCGTGCTGACAGTGATGATGATAATGTTCCCGAAGCTGTTGTTTGATGAGGTTCGAAAACGGGATTGCTTCCAACACTACATTTGCCTCGGGTACTGTGCGAGGGTCAGAGCGGGACAGGACGATCAGTTTATTGCAATGTTTCGACTGTCATTCGCCGTCGGTACATAAATTAAAGCAGATTTATGAGCGATAATAAAGGATATCACTCGAAAATAAATAAGTGAAGGATTTATGACAATCATTGGCCGCCAATCGGCGGGAGATTTAATGCTTTGGGTGAACGGGATGATATGCTGGCTTTAAGGCGTGGTTGAAGGTATGCTGAAAAACGTAGACCCATTTCGATATTCTTTTATTCAGGATGGTTGGTAGATGACTGGACTAAATAACTACACGGAAACAAGCCTGTTCTCGCATTCGTAAACAAATAATTGCGATGAGCTGAGTGGCTTTTTTCCTTGGATTTATGACTTAGTTCTCGTTAATGTGATTTAGTGAAACTCATTTCCATGACATAGGGTAACGGAATGTAATGTTATCCTAGCCCCTTCATTCGGCACGTCATTATATTCAGTATGACCGATATACTCCGGAGCAACTGAGACATTATTATTCAATTTAAAGTTGTTCAGTTCCCCGTAATTTTCGATTTTCTTGCAGATTAGAAATACCGAAAATAGTCACAAGTCATAAACTAACTGTTCGCCTAGATAGAATCTGAGACGGAGAAACAAATACTACGCATAGAATGTATTGAATGAGTCTCGATATTAGACATGAACATTTTCAACACACTAACATAAACAAGGAAACTGTTCTGTAAATGTGTTTACTTTACGCTGTCGGAAAATATTCGATCACAAATTCGCTCAATTCACTTCTTGCAGCTGGTCGCAGGCTGTTGCAGACATCTCAAAGTTCGAGTTATTAGTACGAGACACTGAAGAAGTCTGCACATTGTAGACGAAATACGCGTATCTGTCGAAGACAAGCAAAGGTGAGTTGAATTAAATGGAGATTGCCAATTTTTCTTCTAGATTATAGTAATCTCAGAGTTGATCAACATTAGGTGTAAGAGTTAAGTACTGTGGAAGACATGCCAGAATTATCCGGGCCATGACGCCTTAGCGGTTATTTTTAGTGATGATGTATCAACATCCAAATATAGAAATTAAACCAATCTCCCGAGTCTGTAGCGTAAGTGGAAAATATTGTTTTTTTTTACAGATGAGTTATTTGATTATCTTTAACAGTGCTGTAAGGCCTGAACTCGATAAAAATGCACCAGACAAAAGCGTCCGTCAAAAATTTATTTTAAGTCGGATTTTCTTGAAACTTTCAGGGAATGAACTAATACATATGGATTATGTTTTGGCATAATTACTTTATTCAATTTCCTTTCCATCGCTGAAAGCCCGCACCTTTCCCTTAAGACCCCTCATTACATTTTGTGCAATGGTGGAGCCGACCTTTTTGGTCACTTTCATCCATTCTTTCTTCAACTCCAGCTCGTTCTTAAACACCTTGGACGATTTTCGAACTTTGGCCTTCATTATGGCCCAAAATCTTTCCACCGGACGAATCTCTGGTGAATTTGGGGGGTTGGCGGTTTTTGGTACAAAAACAACGTTATTGTCTCTGTACCAATCCAACGTCGATCGCGCGTAATGGCATGATGCCAGGTCCGGCCAAAATAATGTCTCGCCTCCGTGGGACCGCAGGAAGGGCAACAGACGGTTCGGTGCGGTAAATTTCGCTGTTGATGGTACCCGTTGTGATGTACGGTTTACTCAGTTTACCGCATTGGCATATGGCCTGCCAGAGCAAGTATTTTTTGGCGAATTTGTCCACTTTCTTCTTCCTTATGTCTTCCGGAACATCAAACCGTGATTTGGCAACGTAGAACTCCAGCCCCGGTATCTGCTTTGCGTCTGCCTTGATGTAGGTTTCGTCATCCATAACCACACACATCGGTTTCGTTAACCACTCTCGATACAGCTTCCTTGCGCGGGATTTGGCCGCCGTGTTTTGTTGATCACGCCGGTTCGGTGCCTTGCGGACCTTGAATACACGAAGCCCAGCTCGTTTCATGGTTTGCTGAACGAACCAGGCGGAACACTTTGCCTTCAGAGCCGCGTCGCGAATCGAAAGGTTCGGATTACACTTGAAATAATCCAACACCTTCCGGGCCTTCACAGGGTCAGCTGTCTTCGATTTTCTTCCATTTCCAGCCCGCCGCTCGGTCGTCTGGGACTCCTTAAACGATTTTACCACCCGAGACACAGTTGTATGGGTGATTCCCAGTTGTCTTCCGATCCATCTCATGGTCGCAGTCGGATTTTCCATGACGGCGCGCAAAATTCTCCGGCGATTTTCTTCTTGTTTCGATGACATCTCAATAACCACTGAACCGATTGTTATGAAATTTTGCACATGTAAACAATTCACTCCAAACTAGTTATACTCAGATTTTCATCAATTTTTACCCACGGACAAAAAAGTTACACTCGAATATAAATGGTAATTTTGTTTCGTAGTACAGGCCTGATATCTGCTTCTGATGAGCGATCCAGTAGGCATGTTTAAGAGGCTTGTTTCCTACCGATAGCCAAACAAAGAAGTTCCATCAATTGATGCATTTTGATCGCCTTTCCGGTATGTGCCGTTAGGCGATAGAATGTTGGATTTCTATAGACTCCATCCTCTCTACTCTTCACACGGTGCTATCAAGATCCCTAGCTACGTGAACATTGTTGCAGTGGGGCCTGAATCGAATGCCATCTGAAGACGAAGTAGATGTAGAGGATTTTGATGCGCATCAAGAAGCCGTCGGGAACGAATCAGTTTCTTTTAATGAACAGCTCGAAGCAAATTCGGAACCAGTGAGTGAGCAAGGAACTCAATCGGGCTTTAAAATTCAGCGCAATACACCGATATATAGAGGACAGGGAGATTTATTCAAGCTGCTCAACTAAATATAACATATTCGAAATATTTAAAATGTTCAAGTTATTGTCATTTGCTGCTTGAATGAAATGGCTACTCGTGTAGTCCGTCTTTCCTCGCACTCGTTTGATTGCATAGTTGCATTGTGTTTGTAGTGCTATCTCCACCATAAGCGTATTATGTATGGTAGGCGTTAACAAGCGGTAGATGTGTTCCAATCGAAACGTGTCATCAATTTTCTGCGTTAAATGTAAATTCCAGAGTACATAAGTATGCGACTGGTTGCTACTATGCAATAATATGTACATGTGCCGCAATGTCTGACATGCCAAACAATCTAATGCTTACATCAGGTTATCAGACTGACTAAAACTTTGATAAACAAAAATTTTATTCCACTGTCATTACAAAATATGGGCATGTGAAATGACTATATAATTTCATACAGAGTTGTCAATCAGGCAGCCTTCGCATTTTTCTTGTATACAGATAAATTCAAACAGACATTGACATTACCTGGTTTGCGAGACAAATTGAACAGATATTTGACTAGAACAAAAAAAGTTACGTTTAAATTGACCTAAATATTATTTGCTTTGACGATAGTTTTCTTTGCATGAAGTTTCTATAATACAACTCTGTACGTTTAATTAAAATTTATAGTTTGAAATTTATTTCATGATCAAAATGATCAAGTTTATTTTTTTATCAATATCAAGTAATCGGTAAATTTTAAAAACCCTTAGCAACATATGCAGATTTTCTCCTGGTAGGTTAAAACTTAAGAACAAGTACATATATGTACTTTGAGGTATTGAGGTATTTTAAGAAATTCGTCAAATTTAAGAAAAAAAATTTTGCTTAACACTCAACAGAGTTGCAAATTTTTTAGCTTTTCAGCAATGGACACACAAAAAAATTGAATTCAAAGTATTTTCAAGCACGAAAATATTTTACATACAATACCAATACTCTTCTTTAACTGATATTTTATTCTCTTTGTACGCAGCGTTGACACCGCCGGGCTCCTCCAATCTTCGGAGCCTTTGCTCAGGTGGTTCATCTCGTGTTTTCGTGGATTTTAAACACTACGCGATCGAAACAGACACCCGAGCACTTCTTTACTGTCCTTATTTAATTACGTGACAATTAACTCGGCACGACCCAACTGTCTTTAGGTTCACCTCTTGACAGGCACTGACTCACAATCTCGACATAACTTCGAACAACTTAGAAGCGAAACGAGAGCCAAATTTCTTCACAACTAGGATTGGCAGAACAATGACACTTGGGACTCTAATTTCCTTTTCGGAGAGAATAAAACGTCCAACTCGAATAAAGGCTAGATTCAACTGATGATATATTTTGTGCGCACATTGGTTTTTACATGTATAGTATATAACAAACATAGAGAGAAAGAAAAATAAAGAACGTTCTATACACAATAGTTTTTGCTCCTTTCTACTGCTGGCTCGTTCTCGCATACACGTGGACGACGGCGAATGATGCTCGATGACGCGGTGATTCGGGACAAGTGTACCGAAGATCGATGACAGGGTGGTTCGAAACATGTGCTACGACTACGATTGGTTGCGATCGCATTTTTTCTAGCCTGCTTTTCTCTACCAGGATAGAATAACATCAATATAACGAGAAAACCGTACACCCAATGTAAAGGAGATCGAAGTAGACCGTGCTCCTAAATTGACGTGTTTTGCAATTTTGCTCTTAATTTTTTTCGCGAAGTAAATTTACAATTGAAGTGAGAAACTGTGAAAGAATTGACGAAATTTTTTTTATAATTTCGGGAAATGTCGGGAAATTAAGTTTTATCGGGAATTTGATAATTGTCGGGATTGAAGTATTCAGAGACAAATCTCAAGAAAAACCATCTTTTCATTGCTACTACGTTAATCATTTCAGAATTATTCAAAACTCATAATCAAGACTTTAACATTAAAACAAGTAGAACAAGTAAAATCAAATTTGTTCACTTCTGTTTTATTCTCAATGAATGTAGTTAAATTCAAACTTAAAAAACCGTTTGCTAGTGAAAAGAAGAGAAAGATTAATTTCATTAGGAACAGCTTAGAAATGTTAAGCAGGAAGTAGTGACGCCAATGATCTCACAAGTATCAATAGTTGATTCAATGATGTTATAACCGATATCAATGAACAGATTAATTAACAGGGACATATTTTTACAAATGAAAGGAGTTTTAAGTTACATTTTAAACTCAAAGTCATCTGAACTGTGTAATAGCCTTATAAGGATTCACGAAAAACTAGATCAACTTCTACAAACAATTACGTTCGTCACAGTAGGAATACAGAATTGAGCTTCATGCTTTCACAATCAGTTTATTGCTTGTTTTCAACCTAGTATTCTAAATGCACTTCCACAGTTATTCATTGAGAGCTTTCGATGCCAGGTACCATTTTTGCATTAGTATGATTGTGTGGCAAGTACAATTATACCCTATGCCCAGGGAGTCGAGAAATTTTCCTTAACGAATAATTCCTAGAGCAGACCGGGAATCGAACCCAGCTCCCTCCAGCATGGTGTTGCTTTATAGCTGCGCCTTTACCGACTGATTACCCCGACTGATTACCCCAGTCCCATTGGACACATTGAGCTTGGCTGAGGTTAGTTTACTTGTTAGAGATTTAGGAAAGGTAAACCTGACTGATGGAAATACTGCCAAAGCCTGAACCTATGTCACCACGTCAGTTGCCACCCTCAAGCTGGACATTGCACTTTTACTCAAACTACTGAAGTTGAAGAGTATTCAAAAAGGTTTTCATCTTACCAAGGTGGTTAAATCGTCAGTAAACCCACGTTTTTGACAAATGTTATCTTACCGGTGGATATCAGTACTATATCGTTAGTCTACAGTCAAGGATCTTCCAAGCCATACATATAACACGGTATCCTACAGCATATGTTCGCAATATACTGAACGGCAAGCCTGAAAATGTGATTACATAGCCAATCCAGTGGAAGAGTTTGTGTCGATCGACAGTCAACATATTATCACAAATTTAATAGGAAATTTCACCATGCACTCCCCAACTGTCAACAATCTGAAAGAGATCTATCTGGGAATTACCTGATGTTATTTAACAATTTTAAGGTAACAATTAACAATCATACTTTTTTTTAACCAAAACTAGAGCATTGCTGAGAGGTCTATCCACTTACCGTTGAATGGAATTACTATAGAAAGATAAAATTCTGTCGTTATCTTGAGCTCAGTTCATCTTTATAATCTGCACCTGGAGCCTGCAACAAAGGAGATGCAGGAAATCCGTTTGAACACTACCAGTATTTAGTGGCCACCTTGGACATTCTTTGGAAAACTATCAGTCATTTTTCTCTTTATATGTGGTATTCTATTTGTATCCTGTTTCTGTTCTCGAAAATCAAAAGTTGAAAGTCCAAAAGAACCAAGAAGAGATTCTAGACGAAGTAACGAGATTGCATTTTCTGTTTCCACTGAGCCAAATTGCTCATAGGAGCTTCATACTGAAGGGGGGAAAGTTAGCAACGTCAAGTGGCATCAATGAGGCATCGTTTTTGCCAAATAGACTCAACCGCCGATGGACTTTCATCGCTGAATCAGCAGTTGTTGTGTGGAATAAAACAGTCTAGTTTGTACATCGAGACAGGACATGTCGTTTTTAAATCTCTTAAAAGAACTCCCTAGCAAATAAATTGGATAATCGCTCAAGTAGACGGTGACCATTCCACAATCTTCGAATGGTCACCGTCTACGTCTAGTGAAGGCTGATCGAAGTGAGACAACCCTGTGTAGCTGATAAGTAAGCTAAGTAATCATGCAGGGAACTCACTTCAACTCGAAACAACGAACAAATATAAGGAAAGTTTTCAACTACAGCTCTCGCAGATTTCCTCATGTCGAAACCCCGTAGTTGAACCATCCCTTGCGCGAAATCCCATTTCACCTCTCGATTCCACCATCGGAAACTAAAATCCACCCAATTTTCCGTGTCATTTACTCGGAGCTGCGCACATTTGCCTTTGACCTATGGCTCCAGACACGAAAAGCCATCACCCTTTCTTCCCGCGTTTGTTCCGCTATTCTAACTTCGTCGTCACACAAAACTGGTCCACACGTCCGGAATCTCTGCTCCGCATGGAAACGGACGAAAAGTGACGTGGAGGCGTGTAATAAAATTGCATTAAAAGTGTCCACTGCTCTTTCGCCACAGCCATGACCCTTTTTTCCCCGAACGTTGGTTTTGATGCACGCGGCTCACAAAGTGCAGCCGGAACAGCGGAAAAACGGCTAAGCCAAGGTTGGAAAAGTGCATCGTGAGAAGGGTGCCGCACGAACCCCGACTAAGTACAAACTATCACCCTATTACAGTAAACGAACGTGAGCGCAAGAAAACTCCCCAAAATAGACCGGGAGACCGCACGGGACTAGCACAAATTTGCGATAAAGTACATATTTAACATGTCATGCACATAAATCACGATAATCACATTTGCATATACGCGACCCACACTCACATTCATACACTTACAGCAACACGCGATTGCAGCACCCTCCTCAATCGAAGGATGCAAAAAAGTGCATTGTGCATTCGATTCGCCCGGTTCGCAATAGTTGTCTCTGCCGGCCTCTGCCTGTGACTGCCGAGGGCCAGGAGGACACTCTTTTCTTTCGAATTCATTCCCTCCGACATGGCCTGCTATTTGTGATTGCCAAATTGAGTATGTGCAAATGCACACAGCACACATTCGTTCGGCTCTTTTTCGATGGGTGCACTTTTCCGGCGATGCAACGCGATAGGGAAAAGGGAAGAAAAACGTTGTGCATTTGGCAACGCTCAGTAAAATGGCCATCGCTGGAATGCCGTGACATAATTTATGATACAAGCAATCAACATCAACGAAGGGAATAATGACCATTATGGTGCAGCATGTGGTAATTTGATGAAGGGGAATAATGAAGGAACATGAAGTTTTACACTCAGTGATCTGTTGGCGGAAGGATTCGATCTCAAACGCAAAAATCCGGCAAAATTTGCCGAATTTCACAAATCGGTGTTGTAAATTCTGATTTGAAGATCAACAATTGGTACCACTTGTACAAAATCTGATGAGTTTTTGCACCGTTAAATTGGCAATCAGTTCAAACTATGAGAGTTAGATTGAGATTTAAACACCAATTAATTGATCTTAATCTTCCAGAAATGCTCTCAGACTCAAGAATATTTACTATAACATTGTTTACCGACTTTCTGGGAAGTTTTATGTTGCCCAAAAATGATTTGAAATTTTCGAAAACCTCACCGGCTGCTTTTCATTCTTTATTATAACGTTTCTGAAGGATAAAATTGATGCCCTTGCGTCGATACTAACTCCTGTTTCTGTTCATTGCCCCACAGGACATCATATCATTGTAATGGTATTTCTAGAATACCTGCGATAAATGCGGAAGAACTTCTCGGAACAAGTGTCGCCATTATAAAAATGAAATGAAGTGCGAAGAAAAAGGAAAAATGTCGGCTAACGGAAGTAGGACGATAAAATCCTATTTTTCGAAGCAGGCTCATCACGAAGAGCTGTTACAGGAAACCAGAGGATGGATTTTGGGTCGATTCGTTGCTGGTATTGTGATGTGTAATTGTGCAATTTAAGGGAGGTTGTATTTTTTTTTTATTTTTACAAGGACATGATAGAAAGAATCCATAAATGGCTGGTTATTTTCTTTTCACCTTCTTTCTATTTTTCAACACTGTTGTGGCAATTGATGATTGATAAATTCGTTGAAAATGACTGATGATTCGTTGAAGACGATCCAAGCTCAGGACGTCCAAAAAGTAAATCAACACCAGAAATTATAGCGAAAATACAGGATATGGTTTTGGAAGATCATCGATCGGCTGTGGATGTGATAGCTGACACCATAGACATCTTACATGGAACAACATGGCATTTTTTGGGTGAAGTTTTGGGTTTCCAAAAAATGTGTGCACAGTGGGTGCCCTATTTGCTAACAATGCAACCAAAACACATTCGAATGCGACTTTCTGAGCAACATTTGGAGCAATTGCGAAAGGATGAAAAGAATTTTGTGCGTCGATTCATCACTATGGATGAGATTTAGTCTACCACCATGATCTTAAATCAAAACAAGAGGCTAAGGAGTTGTGTGAACCAGGCACTTCGGCTCCGAAGCGAGTTCGTGTCCAGAAATCGGCCAAGAAGGTGTTAGCGACAGTTTTTTGGGATGCAAAATGAATTTTATTGATAGAATATCTCCAAGCTAGTAAGACAATCAACTATGCTTATTATTGTGACCTTTTGGACCAGTTGGATGAAAAAATGTGTGCAAAAAGACCCGGTTTGCAGAAGAAAAAAGTATTTTTCATCAAGACAGTGCACGTGCTCACGCAGCTCAAAAAAAAAACATCGTGAAAATCAGTGAACTACTAACTAATGTTGTAGCTACTAAATGTTGCAGCATCGGAACTAGTCGCCAGATTTAGCTCTCTGACTACTGACTGTTCTGACACCTTAAAAAAATCCTTCGTGGAAAGCATTTTTCTTCAAACAGAGGATGTGGCCGTCGTAGAAGAGTATTTTGCAGGCCTTCCGGATATGTCTAGATCATATGAGGGTCCACACTGAGTAATAAAAGGGATTTCCTCAAAAAAAAGTATTACACTATCCTAGTAGTTGAAGTACAGAAGTCCCGTTTCAAGTTATTCTTAAGAAGTGGCAATTTGTTTGTGAGCATTTAAAAATTATGTTAATTTCCTTAAACAGCTTTTACTTTTCGTAAAATTTATAATTTTAGTTGAAATAAATTTTTAATAAGAACAGGTTTTATTTTGAAAGTTTCAGGTAAATTGACGTATACTAGAAAGAGTTTCATCACTTTGAACCAGGGAAAACAGGTGCCTCATTCAAACCGCCTATATTGAAGTTACATATGAGCTACTGTCAAAATTTTAGTCCAATACCTCCTCTGAAAGCTGACATAGAGCATGTGACGACTTTGAATGACGGCCAATGCATACATTGTTTTGTTCAGTTCTGCATATCTTAAAAATTGCGAGGTAAAGCTCCCTGTCGAGATCATTGCATTCATCGTAAGGCCTAAACTCTGCAAAACCTAATTTTGTCCACGTTCCAAATTCCCCTTTTATCGAAAGACCTTCAACTCAACATACAGAATTTATGGATGTTTTGTTTATCTAGGGTGATAACTTATCAATTCCTCCCAGGGACCCTTTTCTAATCACGGGGACAACAATCATACATTTGGATTGTTCAAAGCAGCTCGTCTATTATTTCGAAGATTCGTCAAGCAAGAAAATCTGACAGAAGACGAAGGATACCAGCTGCCAGGTACATACAGTATGTAAAATAAGTATATCCACCCCTGCTTCAAATTTACAATTTTCCTGTTATCGATTCAAATATTAGTTGATAAAATGAGTGTTGTAATGCGTTTGGTCCATTATATAGTACCTATCATTATACCATTAAATATACTTGAACTAATCTTGCTCTTGAAAATCTATGTCAAGATCAACAGAAAAGGGAAGTAAAACATGCAAAAAAGTGTATCCACCCAAACATGCTTAGTACCATTTTGCCGTGTATTGAGCGGTTCCTGTCACTTTTTCGAATGTAAACATTGCATACAGTTATCCTTTCGTAGTGTAGAAGCTTTCGTGATTCAAATTTGAGTTCTCGTGTTTCGAAATGCCTAAAAACGCAAAATTTCGCTGAAAACTTATCATAGAGCATCACAAGTGCGGTAAAAGCTACCGTCAAATTGCTAATATCGTTCAGATACGTAAAGATACGGTTGCCAAAATTGTTCAGAAGTACAAAAAGAGTGGTTTTTTTTCACACCAGAAAAGCGATCAGGGCGACCGGCGAAGACAAGTTCCCGGATTGACAGGGCTATCGTCAGAAAGGCGGAACAAGATCGAGGTTTGTCAGCTCCAAAAATTGCAAAGCAAGTTGAGAGTGAATTTTCTATCCATGTGACACCTCAAACAATCCGAAATCGATTGCATCTACAAGGTCTGAAGGGTAGAGTGGCAATTAAGAAACCATGGTTGTCAGCGAAAAACATTAAAAAACGATTGAAGTGGGCTCGAGATCATATTACATGGACAGTCGATGATTGGAGAAAGGTCATTTGGTCAGACGAGACTAAAATAATGCTATTTGGGTCTGATGGTATCACACGAAAATGGCGCAGAACCGGTGAAAGTCTGAAAACCCAGTGTTTAAAGCCTACAGTCAAACATGGTGGAGGTGAGTTATTGCAACATCATTAATTTTCAACTAACTTAACTAGCTTTTATCATTTTCTGTGCAGGTAGAGTCATGGTTTGGGGCTCGATGGCTTCGTCTGGCGTTGGAGAACTCGAATTCATTGACGGAATAATGACAAAGGAGGTTTATCTGGACATACTGAAACGAAAACTTTCAGCAAGTGCACAAAAACTGAAGCTGGGCCGGAGATACACGTTCCAGCAAGATGGGGATCCAAAGCACACATCGAAGCTGGTATCCCAATGGTTTAAGGAAAAAAAAATCAATGTTTTGGAGTGGCCAGCACAGTCTCCTGACCTTAATCCAATAGAACATCTCTGGTCTATTTTGAAAATTAAGGTTCAGGAACACAAACCATCAAGCATTCAGCAATTACGACAAGTTGTTGTAACTGAATGGGACAAAATCGCACCAGAAACGACTGCTAAGCTTGTCCAGTCAATGCCACGACGATGTCAAGCTGTCCTTGAAGCCAAGGGAGGTCACACGAAATATTGAATGATTTTCAGGATTATGGTGGATATACTTTTTTGCATTATTTTTTATCGTTTTCTTATATATTTGGTCTCAGACACGAACAGTTCGTGCTTTTACATCAAATTATCGTTATTTGACTTTCTTTTTATCCCTTGAGAAATAAACTTAATATTAAAAATCGTTTTTCAATGTTTTGGTGGATTATTTGAAGCAAATGTGCCAAGTGAGAAGGGGTGAATAAACTTTTTTTTACATACTGTTAGTTAAAACTGAAGAAGAGACAGAATGGGTCAGGCATTGAAATACATCCATTACGCTCCTCGTTATCCAGTCTAGGAATAGGTAAATAAGCGTTAAAGCTAAGGTATGAAAATTATTACTATCTGTCATGTATATTTTCCTGCATATGCAATGGGTAGGGAAGGGACCACTAGGGCACCGTAATGAAGCGATATGAATGGGGAGAGTGGAATTGCCAAATTCCTGTTGATAACATTTTGTGAATTTATGGCGGGCTCTTTTCCCCACTCAGTTAATTCAGACAGTAAATTCATAGTTGGTCTAGATTTCAAAATACAAGGGATACAAACAGTGCGCTACGTAGCAAACGAGTTCTGAACTAATGTTTACACCATCCGAAAGGTCTTGATCACTCGAACATATTTGCCCAAGACGCAATCTTCAAATATGTCAAGCTTTTCGAGATCCGCGTTATTCAGTAATTCTACATGCACATTAGCGCAGCGTATTAAGGTAATTCTGAACAATTGTGCGCATTCCTACACCAGTTTAGATGTGAATGTTTTTGACCTGAAAGAATGCAGACAGGCTTGACTATAGGTTGGTATGGGTTTGCATTTTTATAATTTCTTTTCATACAGATTGATGCACATTCCAGTATGGCATATATTTCAGCTTGAAACATTGTGCGATATTTTCCCATTGCCACATAAAAGTTTATTCCAGGACCTGTTACTCCTGCTCCTACCAAATTATCTTGGTTTGAACCATCTGTATAGAGGACTGTTGAGCCTCTTTAAGGATACTGAAGTGTCCAATGAGATCTCCATCGAAGATGGATCGTTTGAGCCTCAGAGCATTTCTTAAGGTTCTGTACAGTTAGAGCGGCACGGAAAGCAACCCCTGAAAGAACTCTATTACATCGGTTTGTTTACCTAGGCATGTTTACCTAGGTGTTTCGTGCAGTGAGTCAAAAGTTATTCCAGATGGAAACCGAGAGGAGAGAAAAAATTCTGCACACCCACGTTGATAATCCAATGTGGTCCGCGATAAAAATCGCAAAAACTTTGAAAATCGTCAAAACAATCGTGTATGATGTGCTCAAACGTTTCAGGGAGCGAAAAAGTGTGAATCGAATGCCTCAAGGAACGATATGACCGCAAACTGAACCAGAATGTGATGAGAACCGTCAGAGCAAACCCTGGACTATCAGATAATGAAATCGCATAAAAAACACGTTGCTGCTCGCAGTACCGTTCAAAGAATTCATTTGCGAGCAGGATATCGCCAGCAAGCAACTAAATAGAACGTTGAAGCAAAGTTTCGTCACCAAAACTTGAGCTCGGAAATTGTACCAGCAGGTTTTGACGAAGTACCAAGGATGCCTGATCATCGATGCCTACGTCAAATTGGACGTCTTCCTGGCCAAAAATTCTACATGGCGACGGCACGAGATGTTTCTGCGAAGTTTAGGTTTGCTTTTTGGACAAATTTGCCAAAATGATTTGGCAAGGGATATGCAGCTGCGGAGCAAAAATCAAAGTGTTCGTTACGAATAAGACCATGGACTCGAAGCTACACAAGGAAAGATGCCTCAAAAACCGCGTACTACCTTTCATTAAAGCCCATTAAGGTCCCGTGCAGATTTGGCGAGATGCCACTACAGCCGGGAAGTCATCCAGTGGTACTGCAATAATAACGTAGATTTCATCGATAAAAACATAAATTCACCCAACTGCCCGCAGTTCCGGCCCATCGAGAGAATTTGGGCAATAATGAAGCGGAAGCTAAAGAAAAGTGGAAAAACGGTTCGGGACGCGACTCAGATGATCAAAATGTGGAACAAATGTGCCAAGGACATTGACTCCGGAGTTGTGCAACGTTTAATGGGAGTAATAAAGAAGGAAGTGCGAATTTTCATTAGAAACGAAGAGAAATGATTTGTATTGATGTTTTTTCCTTAAAGTACAGTGAATTACCTTTGTTTTGATGTATGAAACATATTTGTACGTGAATTCTTTACCGAGATACAGATTATTTTATTATTCCGGATCTTAAATGGACATAGGATTAGCTTCGTCACTCCTAACGACCTATTTATATATAAATATACATACGTTTCCTTGCCAAGAAAACTCTCTCGCACACAACTTCCAACTCCAGATGTCTATAAAGGTAGCATGAGTTCTCAACATCTTCTTAAGAAGACATCTAATCAACACCTCCTTCCCATTCCTTACTGATCATAAGGACCTGGCCAGGTGTTGTGTAAAGAGATCGATGGATGAAGAGCCTGTCACATCCAAGACAGCTCTTCTGGCGATTCCATCGTCAGTACAACAGCCAATACAAGAGATTGAATGGTTGAATAATGCTATAAATCAATGTTAAGGAAGAATGTTGAGTAAAGCATCTAGTGCTTTTGAAAGAGTACAATGCATAAAGGCCTTAATCTGCTTAACAACTTTGCTCAAAAACGTAACTTTATATCGACGTGTATTGGTCTTATGGAAGGCTATACTGAGCAATAAAAATGATTTTACAAAAAAGAGTATTTTCATTTCCGCTTTCAAAGCTATTTGAATAACCTAGTAGTTGAAGTTCAGAAGTGCCATTTTAAGATAAATGTCATGTTGAAATGCTGAAAAACAAGGTGCGCCTTTAATACTTGCCATGTTGCTCCATGTTCTTCCAATGCAGTGATGAACCTGAAGCGGGCTGAAATTTATCATTAACATGGAAAATAAGCATAACCATGGAAAATATGCAATGAGGTTTCCCGGTCAAATATCTTAAGTCCCTACCCCTCACTTTGCTTTATCATAAAGTCAAAATAGCCAAAATTGTCAAATTGTATCAGCTGGCAGTCTTTTGTTGACTAAGCGACTCGTTTTGCCTCGCACTTTTAACTTCTTTCAATCAAAACCGAATTCGCCGTTAGTCTAACGCGAACATCTGAAAAAACATAAACCACATACATGATCTGTTCGACGAATTGATTGAGGATCAAAAGTTTCGTTCGAACGACTCAATAAATTGACTTTAAAACGAGACTACAAAATTAAAAGTTTTTCCAACCACTCGCTCAGACTCAAAGCCAGCACAGAAACCGATCAAGATTTACGTTTCCATTTTCCATCCGGCACCGCTTCACGACAGGCCAACGAGCTTAGGAAGGACTGCTAGCGTTCGGTGATTGGAAAAATCTTCGAGAATGGCTCCGAAAACGGACCATGAAGAAAATTTATGAAGGAAGTGAATAACGAGTTAGAAAATATGTGTATGCATGCAGTTTCGGTTGCAGGAGGATGGCTTCTCGCGTGGCGCGTTTCGTTTCCAACCTGCTGCTGCTTCTGCTGCTGTAAAGTACTGCTTCGAGACTCTTCTTCAACTTGGAAAGTTGACTCAACCACCGTTGGAGCGGCAAACTGATATTGGGAATATGTTACCGACATTGGGTCCACTATTGTGAGCGGCATGGAACGAGCAGAGCCGGGTAAAGCCTTTCAAAAGTTAAAGTGCTGTGAAATTGTAAAAGTTTATAGCCGTCATGATATCGCTGTCATATGCGTCACGGCATCTTGATCAAAGCGATTTTCACGCTACAACATGGAAAAGCTATTTGTCTTGATGTGGGGATGAGACAGCGGATGTTCATCGAAGTCACAGGTGACTTATTCATTGTTTCCATCACAGTAGCTGCTCGAATTTCAACGAGTCTCATGAAAACGTCCGTCCAGCCCACATATCGGAAGGAAAAGTTTACCAATCTCACCGCTAAGCTGCCATGGTCTAAGTTTGGAATAACCAATCGAAGCACACACATAACACCGGAGAGTTTCAAACAGCCCGGGGCGCCCTCGGTGCTTGCGTTTGCCACTGCTTTCGTTGCGGTTGCGTCGTCCAAGTTATCATCTAGTCATCGGCGTGAAATTTCATTGGTCACCATGGAACTGACTGGTTGATCCTTGTCGACGCTTGCTGCTGCGATGATGGATGTTGGTGCGAGTGGTAAAGAACAAAAGCACTATTTTTCGTAAACATCATCAACGGCATCGGTAGTGTGAACATTCCAGATGAACGCGCGGTGGGTTGGATTGCGAACTTATTTCAAAAATTTCTTCACTGGGGTTTCATGATGCTGTCACATCCGATGATTGAAAATCCACACCGCCACGCACCGTTCGGTGGCAGCACATAGAGCAACCGGTGTGTAATGCTACAACCCCGCAGGGTTGGAAAAACAACAACCGAAAAACCGATTCGCCTACATCATCACACAGTCAAAGTGAAAAACTTTACGAGAAATGGCAAATAACACAAGCACGTCGTCGAACTGTCGGCTGACCGACCACCGTGGCAAACAGCAACAGAATTTCGGCGGCACCGCATTTTTGCGTCGGATTCTGAGCGGGGGCAATGTTTGCCACAGCCGGCCCGGACAAATGTTAGTCAAAGCGCTCCAGTAAATATTCCAAACGCGCTGACAGAATTTTGATGAACAGCACACGAACCAGCCCAAACTTGGTCACTAACTTTTGGTAACTGCATGAAGTTGCGGCCCTTTTTCCGTCGAATTAGGACACCGCTCGAGCTCGGTTGGTGCACCTGTGTAGCCTGGCACGGCGTTCTCCGCTAATCACGGACGGTTCTTTTTCCTTCAACCGCTTAGTCATGCCGTTCTACCCATCTCGAAAGCTAAACCACAGATAATTTAATCTTGTCAGGTTGTTGGCGAAACTTTCGTCCGGCAGCTGACGGAAATCATCCTAATTAGCATACCAACGACGGCGGATTGAGCGGAGCTTCGTGAGTCATTGTATTTGGAAATTAACTAACCTAAAATTCACGGAGTAAGTCCGCTGACTTTTTCCACTTGGGTAGGAAAATTATTCAATTACTATTAATAAACTTCAGCGCAGAAGTTCGGCAAGGAGTTTAACGATCCATGGCAAAAGTTAGATATCCATGCATCGCATTTCGGAAATTATGGCCTTCGAATTCGGTACCCTTTTACAGCCAATCGAAGCCCATTATCGAAACTAATGATCCAATAAATTAGCATAAATTTGTCGTAAATTGAGGAGTTTTCTTCCCGGGTTCGCATTTGGAACCAGGTTCTGCTTGGGACCTGCTCATCCAAGCGCGAGACCTGATTCCGGGGATCAGCCACATTCATCAAATGAGCCGATCCCATAACGAGAAGGAAAAGCGGATGGATGGATGGACCATAACCATATGGAAATGAATTGGGTGCCCGGGTGAACCTTCGTATCCTTTTTTTCAGTAATTGCGTTAAATGAAGCGCCAACGAGTAGCTTGAAAACGAATGAAATTCGAAAGCTGGGTGGTGTTTCCGGAGGGGTTTGGATATGCTTGTGTTGGAATTGGACATGCATGGCAACTGAAGAACTCTGTTTTTGCAGTCGATTGATCGATTTCATCGTTTATGCTCAATGAGAAGTCAATAAGATTGCCGATTCTTCCTCTTTTTGGCGTGATTGATAAAGCTCGATTCAAAACAAATCTGGACGCACGGTTTAATACACCACCGTGTCCCTGGTGGTTGGAACAAAATACGTTTGACAGGTTTCATTGTCGGAGAAATAGGTGAAAAGTTCGACGCATCTCGAAATTACGAATCATGGAACTTGAGAAAAGAAAATTAATTGTGCACAAACATCTAGAGAATCTT
Organism: Aedes japonicus; assembly: GCA_034211315.2. Classification (NCBI taxonomy): domain Eukaryota; kingdom Metazoa; phylum Arthropoda; class Insecta; order Diptera; family Culicidae; genus Aedes; species Aedes japonicus. The sequence goes on along the minus strand of JASCZW010003160.1, from coordinate 69,539 downwards.
TCGTGGTCTGCCTCAAAATTAGCAAAAGCGTTAAAATTCCCAAAATAAAACGTTACAAGGATACTCTGAGTTTGGATAGAGCACAGCGCATCTATCATAAAAGTGGCACCAGGGACAAAGAGCTGAGCAGAAAGGTGTTGAGGTACGTGAAAGACAACCCAGGTGTCTCCATACGTAATTTGGCAAAAAAAAAATCGATTCCAACTTTTCCACCGTACGTAACATCCTTTCAAGAGAAGGATATAAGTCTTTTCGTGCCAGTAAACATCCGCATCGCTCCCTGAAATAAAATTTAGTGACCAAAAAGCGAGCACGATTACTATACGAACGAGTTTTGACGAAATTTGATGGATGAAGAAATATATGTTCAAATGGATTATAAACAAATCCCCGAACGAAAATTTAACCTGGCAAGTAGTCGTGGGGATGTCCCTTATAGGTAAAAATTTGTTTTTAATGAGAAGTTTGCTCCGAAACAAATGATATGGCAAGAAATCTGCAGTTGAGGCCTTAAAACCAAGGTTTTCATCACATCTCACATAAAGACGTCGATGGTTTACATTAAAGAGTGTCTGAAAAAGCGGATTTTACCCTTCATTCGGCAACACAAGACCAACGTAATGTTTTGGTCGGATCTAGCCAGCTGCCACAACTCTAAGGAGGTACTAGAATGGTATGCTGCAAACAATGTTAATTTCATCGCCAAAGAGATTAATCCTCCGAATTGCCCTGAGTTTAGACCGATCGAAAAATATTGGGCAATTGTCAAGCGAAAACTTTGAGGATCCGGTAAAGAAGTGACAAATGCACAACAAATCGATCACAAGTAAAGTGCCACAGATCGTTCGAAACGGTGAAATGTAATAACTTGTTGTATGTCGTAATAACTTGTTATATAAGCTGAAAAAATACCCTTTTGTTTGACGTTTTGATCAACGGTGTATGTTGTTTAATTCATGAGTTATGATCACTTGAATGCGTCCCAATTTACTTTGGATCGGGCTTTATAACAGTCACGAGTTCAAATCATACATGCGGATATGTTTTTTCATTGAGAGATTATGAGGTCAATTATAGAAGTCGAGTCGACCGTCACTGTGATCGACAGATATATTTTGCTATCTGCATCTGTAGTCGAGATCGACAAAATTTTGTCGTGTTGGTCCATTCAATCGACCACTCTGAAACAAGTGACTGATTTGTCACTATTTTTCGAGTAAGTGTTTGTTTTGATACGCGTTTTTCATCGGTTAGTGCTAGTTGGTTGAGTTAGGTAAGAAATACACTAATTATTTTTTACAGTTGAATTAACAGAACACAACTTACTTTTGGCTAAAAAATGTTTAATAGCTCATCGAACTAATTAAAATTAATATGGACATTGCCAGAGTTTTTCTTGTCGTGGAGCCAGCAAAACTAATGCTAAGCAGAAGTGGTAGGAAAATGACCAAGAGCTCGACTTATTTGGACCACAATGCGCCTTCAGTCGGAATAACCAAAAGTAAATTTTATTTTCTCATTTGAATACTGACGAATTTCACGCCAACTCGTCTTCGTGAGTGGCAGAACCCTCTCAGAACCCCTTGAAACTTTGTGGGTAAGTAGACTATGTCTTTTCAAGCATTTTTGCGTGTTTTTTTTTTTCTTAACTGCCATTTAAAAAGGGCTTAAGTTTTTGGATCGATTTTTTATAAATCCACAACTCAAAAACAAAACTTTTCAATAAACATAACTCAAAAAGGACTCACAAAAAAGAAATGTATGAGTGACTTTTAGAACATCGTCCTTACTTTTATGAAAAAAAATTGTAAAATGGATTCCTAAACGCTAAAAAAAAATATTTTAAAATTTATAGTCAATTTACAAAAAATGGCTATCTTAGAATTGATTTTTCTTTTATTAAAGGCAATATAATTGTCTAAAAGTTCGCCATACACTGCAAGATGGGCACTTTTAAGGAAAAAAAAAGAAATTCTAACAACAAATTTTTCATGTCAACATAACTCAAGAAATTAAAGACTAACAAAACAATGATGTATCAGTATGGTCAGCCACCGTCAGAATGTCCTCTGAAGACTAAGTTTTGCAAAATCATGAAGTTTGATTTGTCGCAAGCCAGGTTTTGGCAACGATTTGAAGATGGGCTCTTTCCCGGAGGAACTCGGATCCCGCAAGAGCTTCTTTAGTGGCCAATATAGTCAGGAATCGTCAAAATGTCCTCCTAAGATAAAGTGGGCTCTTTCCCGGAGGAACTCGGATCCCGCAAGAGCTTCTTTAGTGGCCAATATAGTCAGGAATCGTCAAAATGTCCTCCTAAGATAAAGTTTTGCAAAATCATGAAGTCTTAGAAAAGATTTGATTATGGTCTCTTTCCTGGAGGAACTCGGCTTCCGCAGGGCCTCCTTAATCGGCCAGTATGGTCAAACACCCTCAGAATGTCCTCCGAAGACCAAGTTTATCAAAATCATGAAGTTTGATGTGTCGCAAGCCGGGCTTTGGGAACGATTTGAATATGACCACTTTTCCGGAGGAACTCGGATCCTGCAGCGCCTCTGTTAGTGGCCAGTATGGTCAGAAATCCTCAAAATGTCTTCTGACGACCTAGTTTTGCTAAATCATGATGTTTGATGTGTCACTGGCCAGGTCTTAGAAAAGATTTGAATATGGCCACTTTCCGGGAGGAACTCGGCTTCCGAAAGGCCTCCCTAAGTGGCCAGTATGGTCAAACACCCTCAAAATGTCCTCCAAAGACCAAGTTTTTCAAAATCATGAGCCAGGTTTTGGCAACGATTTGAATATGACCACTTTTCCGGAGGAACTCGGATCCTGCAGCGCCACGTTTAGTGGCCAGTATGGTCAGAAATCCTCAAAATGTCTTCTGATGACCTAGTTTTACAAAATCACGAAGTTTGATATGCCTCATGCCATGTTTCGCTACTAAAAATATTTTGTCCACTGGACAGGTACTTACCCCAGTTTGCCCACCTTGGAATCCGCAACAACAGAAATTTTCGGAATAACCAGTACTGATCTATAAACTAGGATAATGTTGTGATCTATTGCAAAAAACCGCATCAAAATCCGATGGCTAACGATGGAGTATTATCAATTTTAAACTTCAAATGTTTTGTCCCAGAGGGGTTGGGGATGTACGTGTTAAAAGTGCCCATCTTGCAATGTATGGCGAACTTTTAGACAATTATATTGCCTTTATTGAAAAAAAAACTTCGTCCAATTCTAAGATAGCCAATTTTATGAAAGTCACCCATGCATAACTTTTTTTAGGACTTTTTTTTAAGTAACGTTTTTTAAAAGAAAACGATCAAAAAACTTAAGCCCTTTTCAAATGGTAGTCTGCATAAATTAAAAAAAATAAAGTATGCAAAATTGCTTGTAAAGACATAGTCTACACACCCACAAAAATTCATTAGATTCTGAGAGGGTGCTGCCAACCGCTGGATGAGTTGGCGCGAAATTCGTCTACTATTACTTTTGTGATCCTAACATTGGCTCACAAGGCACACTGAGACTCAGAACAACAGTAAAAGGGATGAGCTATTGAAATAAACCTTGGAACACTGATTTTTTTCTGAAGTACTTCTGAATGCATAATTTCAGTACATTTGCACTTGGGATTTGTAGATTAAACCTTGAGTTAAATGGTTTATGGAATCAGTTCTAGATTCCTAAAAGTATTTAGGTTACATCCAAGAAAATTCAGAAGGAGACTTCCCAGAGCTTCAGACATATACTTTCTAGAAATTCAGGAAGAGTCTTCTTCGAAAAAAAAGGTAAGGCACGAACTTCTCAGCAGTTAGGTTAGACTTGAGGCCGGTTCATAAACCACGTAGACTCATTTTTGAAAAACTCAGAGCCCCCCTCTCTCCTTGTTGACTTTTCTCCATACATTTTTTTTTTAAATTTCGTATGAAGCCTAGAATTTGATGTACCCCCCACCCTCATGTCTACGTGGTTTATGAATAGCCCATTGTTAGTAGTCCAAGCTGGAATATCCCAAAAGAATCAGGACCAACCATTCTAGAAGTTCAAGATCATATTTCCCAGAAGTTCAGGAGAGAAATCGAAAATCAGAAGAGGACTTCTCATAGCTTCAGAAAGACGGTTTGATAAGAGGGCTTCTTAGAAGTTTGGAACTTGTCAGAGGTGCTGGAGTTCTTCCCAGAAACTCAAGATTCAGAAGTTTAGGAAGAAACTTCCCCGAAGTTCAGGAAGCAATTATAATTTCTCAAAACTTCAGAAACAAACTTCCACAACTCTCCGGACGATAAGTCCTAGACGTTTGAAGAAAAAAATTCTCAGAGATTCCGGAAAAAAACGTCCCAAATATTTAGTTGGAACTTCCTAGCAGGGCTAGAGAGTTTTCCACAAGTTCAGAAGAGAATATTTCTGAATTTTAAAGTTCAGGAAGAAAACTCTCAAAAGAACGGAAAGAAATATTCCAGAAGCAAAGGAGGTACTTTCTAGTAGTTTGAGCAAGAATTACTCAGAAGTTTGCGAAAAAACTACCCCAAAGTTCAGGAGAAGAAGAAACTTCCAACAAATGTAGGGGAATCTTTCTCGAAATTTTGAAGAGGAGTTGCCCAAAATTTCGATAAAATTTTCCTCGGAGTATAGGATAGAACTTGTCAGAAGTTAAGAAGGAATAAGCTCAGGATAAAACTTTCCCGAATTTCAGGAAGAAACTTACCATAGATGACACTACCTATAAGAAGAAATTTCTCAAAAATATTATCAGTTCATGAGAGGACTTCCCAGAAGTTCCGAAGGAAACTTCCCAATAGTTTGGTTGGAACTTCCAACAAATGTCAGAAAATCTTCATAGAAATTCTGGAGAGGAGTTCCCAAAATTTAGATAAAATTTTCCTTGGAGTATAGGATTGGACTTATCAAAAGCTTAGAAGGAATTAGCTCAGGAAAAAACTTCCCCGAATTTCATGAAAAAACTTACCAGAGAGGGCAGTACCTATAAAAAGGAATTTCTAAAAAAAAAAATGAATTCAGTAGAGGACTTCCCAGAAGTTTCGAATGAAATTTCCCAAAAGTTTGGTTGAAACTACCAAGAAGTGCTAGGGAGGTCTCCTGTAGTTCAAAATGAGGTTTTCTCTAAGTTCAGGTATTCCCAAAAGTTGAGGTAGATGCTTCTGAAAAAAATCGAAGAAACTTTTCGGAAATGTAGGTGGTACTTCCATGTAGTTCAAGGAGGAATTTCTCAGGAATTCAGGAAAACTTCCCTGATTTTCATTAACGGACTTCTCCAATGTTCAAGAAGAAACTTTATTAAAGAAGAATTAACAAATTCATGAAGATTTTCCAAGAAATTCTGGGGAGTACTTTCCCATAGCTTTGGAAAAATATTCTTCGCAGTTCAGGATGGGACTTATCAGAAGTTTAGATAGTAACTAAGTTCAGGGGAAAAAAAAATATATAAAATGTTTCTGTAAGTTTAGGGTGAGTGGCTAGATGTGATTGCTAAGAAGATCATGAGGAAATTTGCTAAAATTTCAGGAGGAAATTTCAGAATTTTGGCATTTTATTTGTATCTTCTGTAGACGATCAGGAGAGGGCATCCCTGAAAATCAAGAGATTAACACTGACAAACCGAAGAAACAGTCTAAAAACCATTCATATGATCATAATGCTATTCATTGCTCATGACACTATAATGAAATATGGCAAACAACATCTTACCAATCGTTCACATTGTACTTTGAGCTAAGCTACATACTCATGCGGGAATTACAATTCCTTGGTTTCCATCTCAACTCGTTAGAGAAATTTTATCATTATTTCAAAAAAAAATCCCACTTAAAGTACTAGACACAAAGTAAAATGCTTAAATGCTTTACCAGAAAGACGAAAAACTTCGAAATAAAATCGATGAAATGAGATGGATCACTGCATATCAATACAGTAACCTTTGCTTGTTATTGTCAAATAAAATAATGCTTTCAATAGCTTCAGTATCGTCACCCATAAATTAGTTGGTGATAACTAGATAATCACTTCTCTTGTTGTACACGACGATGCTGACGAAGTTTGATTGCGTGGTACACTGTACAGGATGATGAAACTTACGTCAAGGCAGACTTTAAACAGCTTCCTGGACAGGAATTTCATACGGCAACCGGAAAGGTGGGAAAGGTGGCAGATTTTTTCAAGCACATTAAACTGTCAAAGTTCGCGAAGAAATATCTGGTTTGGCAGGCCATCTGTACCTGTGACTAAAAGAGCAACGTTTACATTGCTACCGGAACCGTCAACCAGGAAATTTATATGAGCGAGTGCCTACAAGAACGTCTACTGCCTTTCCTGAAGCGAAAAATTTATTCCGTCTCTTGCCATTACGGAAAAAAGGACATGGAGTGGTATGCTGCTAACAACGTTCAAGTGGTGCCCAAGGACAAGAACCCTCCCGACACGCCAGACCTCTGCCCAATCTAACACTATTGGGCCATCGTCAAGCGGAACCTTAAAAAGACTCAAACAGTTCAAGGCAAACTGGCGTTCTGGTGTTTAACGGAAGACCCAGCAATCCGCATTCAGTAAAAAGGAAGCTCAGCTGAATATTTCTCCTGTATTCTGTATTAACTGAACTTGAAAAGAAAAAGAATTTGACTTATTAATAAAAACTTTGATCGACTCACACACATTACTGTTTGACCAAATTTTGATCAGAACATTCTTTAGCTCTACTCGATTTCTAAAATTGGCCCTTATTTTATGAATATCTAGTACATTTTAACGTAGTTATTTGATTGCTTACCTTTTGTAAGTACAGTTTATTGAACGTTATATTACCGTTTTTCATGTATTGAGCGTTTTAAGAAAGTTTATTTGTTCCACAAAAATGCCCCATATATGTTTCTGTTTCTTCTTGGGACTTTGCACTAACAGTCGAACCAACACTCAAACCACTTTTTAATGATTGAGATTCATTATTCCACATAAGGCACGTGTTTCCAATTTCGATCTCAAATTCTCCAAAACAGCGCCAAACATTGCATCAATATTTCATCAAAGTCAAATTGCACCGTTTCTTTCTGCGGGTAATGTTCATTACCCTTTTAAAAAAAATCCATCACCGAACAATATCAAGCATCCCCGATGGAATATTCACTCTCCGCCCAAAACCTGTTTGACCCTTCTGCCAAAAACTCCAACTCCGGTCCGCAGTGCCTTGGCCTTTGATGATAGTCCGAAACGTCCTAAATTGCTCTCATTCTACCACTCTACCCCGGAATGGCCGACTGTCTCGGCTCGAATGTAGGCAGTACTTTCGACACCAAAATCTACATAAAACACAGACCTAATGTAATTAGTGAATTTTGCTCCCTTCTGCTATCGACAACCAACGACCAACGAGCTCTGACCCTGGCTGAACGAGAGATTTCATTGAAATTTATATATTACTGCAATTTAATGTCGAACGATGAACATCCACAAAACATTGACTTCCCTTCGATTCGTGTATGTTGCCAACCACAACCCGTAGAAGAGCAGATTACTGAGCGAGTCTGGTCCCTCCTTTTGCAGACAGTCAATAGATTGGCGAGATCGCTTTCCGGCAGGTGAATGTCCTGGTGCCCTTCGAAATTTAAGTGAAAATTTTCTAGCAGAATCACAGCTGGGCATTGAGGCAATACTGAGTTAAATTTCCGAACCCACCTTGAAAAGCGAAACGCTTAGTTAAATGTCGTAAAAAATCTTTCAACACTTTTATGACCCCTAACAAATATCGTAACCTTCTCTGATTAGCTCCTGCAAAGTGGCTATAATCTAATAAAATCTTATAATTACTATATCCTACGGAGCAAACAACGTGCCTCCTACTGTTGCCAATCAATTTTTACGACTTAAGTCAGCTTGTGTCATAGTGGCACGTCCACCTGTCACCCCAAAGTGAAAGGATAAATCTCCACCGGGGACAGAGGCGAGGAAAAAAACATTCACTCCGATGACGACGAGGACCGTGATGATTGTACCCGAGAGCAGAAGGTGACACTCGGTGTCCATTTTTTTCGTTCCCCATCGAGTTTTGTGTATTTCATCGATTACACTTGTACAGCAAGGTTTCTGTTACGCGGGTTACATGCTACGTAAAATAGCCAACAAAATAAGGGGTTATTCAAAAATATCTGCGGAAAGATCCCATTAAAGTTTCAAAAGTACTCCCAGCAGTTTCTACAAAAAAAATTTCATGGAGTTTCACTAGAACAATTAGTTGTTTTCATTTGAAAGTTTTATAAGAGTATCTCATAGTAGATCTCTTCCAACTCTCTTTTGATTGATTTTCGGAAATGTATTTCAACCATTCCTTGGAATTGAAGTATACAGCAAAATTTTCTAAGGCTTATGCTCATTTCTGAAGCTGGTTCCTATAGATAAGAAGTAAGCGGAAGCAGTTTATCTGCCTATGGTGCTATGTGTTAGAGAATAAGTTAGCAGAGTCAATTAATAGGATTGGCAGTTCTTATTACAGATCACATGCAACTTCATCAAATAGCCCAGCTGATGCATGTACTGCGTAAACCCTACTAGACATTTGGAGAAACACATAAATCGACTTCATATAAAAAAAGTTGGCGAGACCCCAACGCATCTTTAATAGGAACATAAGGTTGTCTACCTTGGGCCTCTAAGGTGTTTACAAGTCGTTAATTCGATAGTGGTGGCATCTAACTGGCAATGGTTGGACATAAGTCTGCTCGTCAGATGAATGGAACCACGACACCACGACTTGATGTTATGTTACAGCCTTCCTAGATTTCCGGGCCCCAATTGGTTAGCTATTTTGATCGGGAACGGGAGTCCGCTTTCTTATTGCCTAGTATTGCACAATGTAAAGGGACTCATAAAATCCTTCGACCAGCACAGCCATCTGTTCCCTTAGTTTTGAAAGGAAATAAGATGAGTGTCTTCTAGGTTTCTTCGAACGAAATTAAATAGAGATACAATTCAATAATTTACGAAGGGCAAACAGTAAATACTGTATCGATTCTATTCGTTCTTCTTGTATGACTGAAAAGGGTGACCAAACTACGCTACAATATTCCAGTATTGACCTCATATATGCAATGTACTATGTTTTTTTTGTGTACGGGTCATGAAAATTGTTGCAAAAACGTTTTTAAATCCAAGCATATTATTGCTCTGTTGATGATAGTATTGTAATGTTCAATGAATGTAAGTTTCGAATCCTAGATGAGCCCTAACTGTTTTACAAATGGCTGATTCCTACTAAAAGTTATCGAAACACATTTTTTTTTACGTTCAGCTGTATAAAAATTGTGTTACCCCAGACATAGACAACGTTTATTTCATCCTGGAATGTGATGATGTCTTCATTATTTCATGTTGTCTTCATTATTTCATGTCATCAGCACAAATAAGAAATTAAACGATTTAAAAATAAAGGAAATATCATTCACGAACAAAATAAATAAAAGGGGGTCAAAATGAGAGTCGTGGGGGACTCCAGAGGTAACTTGAATAGGGTTTAATTTCTTCCATTTGAATCTGACTATTTGTTGACGGTAAGTGAGATAGGATTCGAACCATTTGAGAATTCTTGGCTCAATTCCCATTTTTTGCAATTTGATTAGAAGAAGTAAGGTCATTACCATTGTCATTACCATTGTCAGTTACAGTTAACGAATACCAGTAAATTTTTGCTAGTTGCTCGTCCTTTGAAGAATCCATGTTGCTTGTTAGTCCTTCTGTTTTTGATTTAAGTAAACAATTTTTCATTAATTTTTTTTTTGTACTTTTTAAAATAGGTACTAGGTAGGAATTATTCCATAGTTTTGGAAATATCCCAGATTCCAATGACATATTAAAAAGCCAAAATAAAGGTGCTGAAAGTTCGAATGCTAAATTTTTCATAAATACGGGTGGTAATTCATCAAGGCCCAGAACCTTTGGAAAAGTCTAATTTAAAGGGCGAACACGAAATTATTGCGACACATTCAACAGGGCATAACTTTTTTTACCATTGAGTAAAAATCAACCAAATTTTGCACACTTTCTCATTGATGTGTATTGTTTACATGCTGTCAAACTCGAAGTCTTGTTTTTCGATTCAACAAAAATGGAGGTGAACCAACGCGAGTCGAGAGAACAAATTCTTTCCAAACACCTGGAATTTCCTGACCTGTCGCACCGGCAGTTGTGAAAAATGTTGAACATTCACCATTCAACCGTCTCCAGAGTGTTGAAGCGGTTCCAGGAGCGGTTGACGTTGGACCACGGCAAAGGAGCTGGAAGAAAACCGGGACCGGAGAACAAAAAGACGGAGGGAAAGGTGAAGCGGATGATTAAAGCAAATCCCAACGTCTCAAGCCGTGATTTGGCTAAAAAGATCGGCATGTCGCAGAGCTAAGTCCAGAATGCAAAGAAGAGAGCTGGACTACATAAATACAAGGTATAGAACTTCCCAAACCGCGATGAGCGGCAACAATCGACGGCTAAAACTCGGGCACGGAAGCTCTACGAGAAGATGCTGACAAAATATGGGGTTGGAGTTTTTCACCGGCAAGAGCAAGTTCTATGTGCAAGCAAAATAAAACAGTGACAGATGAAAATTTGAAAGTCAGTTTGTGTGTGTGCCTCCAAATTATGATTTAAAAGGGATCCCTGGAGGACACCTGAAAGAACTTCACGAAAACTATATGGTTATTGCTGAAGTAATTTTTGGAAAAAATCCTGGTTTGTTGTAGAAATCTTTAAAGAATTTTTTGAATTATTTCCATAGTCTTATATATTTAATTCTAACCTTCAAAAATTCCGCAATGCGTTTTTGAAGAATTATTTTACAAATTTTGTCTAGGATGTATGCGGGGAATCTTACCTTTAGTTCTCCAGATATTACTTATATAATATCCTCAGGTATTCCGTTGGAGAAGTTTCTCTTCAGAAATCCGCAAGAGATTGGTCCACACACTTTGGCAGAATTTCTTGCAGTGATTTCTACAAAACTACAGTTTTTCTAATTTAGATGTATTTTTATGCATTTATGCAAAGGAATTTTTGGATGTTAGAATAATCCTCTTGATACTTACTTTGAGTATAGTTCTTTCGAACGAAATTTTTATTTATTTGAAAAGGTGCATTAATTATGTCACGCAGTAAGGGAGAAGGGGGGGGGGGGGGGGTTGGGAAAAAGTGACAATCTTTACAAAAACTGTGACAAGAGGCGGGGCTATAAAATTCATTTTTTGCGTAACGTAATTAATGGACGTTCCCTTTTGACATTTAGCGCAATTGATAAATTGTTCCAGATCGATGGCACCGATTACAAAATAAAAAAGGTTTGTGGGCTTTGGGGGGGGGGGGGTCTACGTAGACCCTTTTTTTCTCTACAAAACGGATATTCATACCCTCCACGCAGAAAAAAATACCGTCAAAACAAAAATATTCCAGGTAAATTCAAACATAAAATGAGTTTATTCTGGCCGCAAACATAAACTTGCTTTCTTTCAAACATATTCTATGTTTAAAACCAAGTGACATCGATTTGTTTCAAGTTGAACATCGATATTTTTAATTAAAATGGATGAGATTTGTATCCGTGTTAAACGTTATACACGAAGGATTAAAACAATTGTTTAGACCTAGCTTATTATCTTCGTGCCACCCTGATCATTTTCGGAATCCATTTCTGAGCCAAGTAAGCTCGAGCCCTCATGGCTTGAATGAGGTGTTTGTATTTAATTTGCCAAAGTAAGTTTTATTGCAATTGTAAACCAATCTGAGTCATAAAATCCGTGCTGGTTTGTACCCTTTCAATATATAGCCTAGCTAACAATTCAAAATGTGCTACGAAAATATATAGGTGATAACTACACACAGTCGCAAAGTATCTTGCTTTGGTAAACTTTCAAAGAAGATAAACTGAACATTATATCAAAAGTATGTATGTATGTATGTATGTAAGGTAGCCATCATCCCTTCTAGCGCTTGGCTTGGATGCAGCTCCACTTAATAGCAAGATCAAATTGAGCCACCGATCTGAATTCACAATATCGCTGTATGAAGGGCCAAAAACGGAGGGGTGGACCCGTAAGCAGAGACACTCACGCGAAATCCACGGGAAATAGAGAATCTCCTTCCAACGATACGATCCAACAAATCGAATAACCCAATTCGCAATACTTATTACGCTTTCTACAGGATGGCTTGTTAAGAAGGGCGCGTCAATCTCACTGAAACTGTTGGATTAGAAGTCACAGCATCATAATCTAATGGGTAGGATAAAGAAAATAATGCCGTTTATTCCCTCCTAGAATCAGGCAGTCAATCAAACCATCGTCCAGTTTCAGCTTGAATGATACCCTGATGCTCCCTCCCAACCCAGTATTTATTATACATAATGTAAATAATATAATTGTATATAATGTAAAAACATATGTAATAAAAGGAAATATATGTTGTATAGTAGAGCACTGCAATAAACAAAATTTATTTTATTATTATATCTGATAGTTGGAATTCACCATCCTATAGTTTTAATATAACTATTGACAATATAATATGATGAAATACTTAAAATCCTAATAAAATATATATGATAATAATAATCAGCTTGATATATCTTTACAGTTCAATCAGTGTCAAATGAATGTAACTCTGGAATGTGAAGGTGATATTGCAATTAAATAAAGTGAATACAAATATCCATAGAACATTTAAATATAAGAAACATTAATAAAATTTGTATGTTTTCATAACATATGGATATACAATCAGCAGTATAAAGAGCATTTTTTTTTTAAATAATGAAATAATATCCAATTATCTAAACTAATAGAAGAATACCCCATGCCACTATATAATAAATATCTTCACTACTTGTAATAACCTTCCTCGTTACCTTGAGACCGATGAAATTTCATTGTTATTATTATTATTATTATTATTATTATTATTATTATTATTATTATTATTATTATTATTATTATTATTATTATTATTATTATTATTATTATTATTATTATTATTATTATTATTATTATTATTATTATTATTATTATTATTATTATTTATTATTATTATTATTATTATTATTATTATTATTATTATTATCATCCCCAAGGAACGGCTATGAACCTCTATACAGCTCAACCAATAGTCGATAAAAGCGTACTGAAATATTTAGGACATACTATGCATTTAAATGAAATATATAATTATAAATATACACTTGAAGGTTAAAGTTGAGGGATTGAATGATTGAAGGAGCCATCATAATTATACCACCGTCGAAAATCCAAAAACAGTACCGCTGACCAAAACTGAGAAATTATAGGGAACATATAATAAATACTAGGTATGTAAATTGAAATGACGATCGGACCTATCAAAATAGAAACCACTGAATTAGTAAGTAGTATACGTTTCCTTTCTAATAAAAAAGAGTCAAACTATAGTAAAATATGCATTAATCGTAGGAAATTATAAAAATGATAATAGTTATAATAACAGTTTTACAATTACCAACAACAAACATACCACAAAGCGTCGGTTAGTCTATAGTGGATGGAATTTTAAATATAGTATAGCAACAACAATTCTACTTAAAACTCGAATCCCAGCTTCGTGTCTCGACAAGGAATCCATACCGAGCCCCTGTGGCACGACAAGCCGGTCAGTTCATCGCAAGGGACTGTGGAAAATATTGCATGGAATCATTTAAGCTCAGCTTGTATTGGCAGCACTGAATGGTATTCTCCGCTGCTCTTCTGTACCGATCCTCTGTACATCTGTATTCGTCTTTCCCTTTACATTCTACCTTTCTTCCTCTTCGCCTTTTGGCCCGATCGGTTCGGCAGTCAACAACAACCGTTACGTTAGACACAAATTCACATACACTTATAAAAAATAAACCGATCTGTAATGGTGTGGCTTTCCAGTTCGAAGCCAAAGCTAAAATCTCGATCACGCGTCTCACAAATGCTCAATACACGATTCAAAAATTTCCCTACTGTGAAAAAGCGTCGTCACCTCTCAACTTATGGGGGTTTTTGATTGCATTCTGCACACATGCACAAACTTTTCACTTTTTCTTCAAGCTTCAAAAATCACTTTATAAATCGCCAACTGCCTGGTCTCCACTGCATCCACTCATCTACCGAAGGAACACAACCTTCCGATGTAATTTCTTCTCCAAGCCTGCTTGCCCAGCTTCACACAAACTGGCTGAACTAAACTATTTTCGTAGGCCAAACAACCGTCATGGCGCCGATTTACAAAATTTTCACCGTTTTCAGCTGTTTCTTTTCAAGCCGTCTTCCAACTATTTCACATTCTTTTACCAGTAAACTTTCACGCAAATTCACTGAAGTTTTCCACCTCATTTTCATGGTTTGCGGCAGCCGAACTCGTCACTCACTCAACACGTATAAAAAGACCTCGACCGCAGTGGACGCTGCCCTAGTAACGGTTCTCATTAAAAAAAACAACAAGAATGAACGCGCACATCGAAGGAAAAATGAACTGCATTAAATTCCCATGGAATACCCGGAAAACGTTCGGATGTGCTCAAAAAATATATTGTCTCAACCCATAAATTGTTCGCTGCAGCATTCGGTAGACTGATCATCGCTTCTCAAAAGTATGCTCGCTTTCACCTACCTTCAACTGAACTGAACATTATATCAAAAGTAAAAACAAAAATAACCGCATACGCTTTGATTGTGGACTGCATTTTCCGACAAAAGTGAATGCAGATCGTCGATGCAAAAGTATCCACAAGGCAGATATTTCGTCGAAGAAAATAAGGCTACTCAGGATTCTGCAGCAACGCCCGGAAGTAAAACTTTGTGAGCTCGACGAGAACGGAGCTACGGAAGTTCTATGGATAGAATCACGTCTAAAAAGTCTACTAAAGTCTACGATGGGGGAGGGTGTTTGAAAATGTCAAATAACGGTCTACGTGGTTTATGAACAGTCCCTATGTGAATGCTGTGAGAAATTGCCTAACAATGAAAGCAAAAAAAAAAACGATAACAACCCGATTGGCCAATGATCGGGTTTTCATCGTTTTTTTTGTGATTGTGTGTGAGAACGAGATATCTAGCGTGGTCGAATCTAACATTGAGAGACTCTCTTTGATTACCAAGCAAAAGATCTACTTTAAAGGAGGAAAGAATGGGAGTTATATGATTGGGTTTACGTCCTAGATCAGACTGATTAGTAGATCATTCAGTTGGATACATTTGGCGGAGACAGTCATAATTGAAATGTTACCAGGAAAGCGAAGCGAGTGCGAAACGTAGTACTTCTGGTGAGTTGGAAACCAAACCCCTGCCTTCCGGTGAACCAGCCGAGTCTTCTGTGCTAGCTTGACCGGTTCATAGATTGTGTTGACACTGTAGAATTAGTCGACGACGTAAGGTCGGTGTATGATTGCGGCTGATGTTTCGGGATATTGGGTTGCGAACTCTTCAGTGTTACGGTTCTTTGGTACAGATATTGAACTGGTGAAAACATCTCCTTCAAATCGCAACCGGACGCAATTCGCCATTCGCGAAACCCACAGAGAATCTTGATGATCAGAACCTTTCAGCTGTTGCGAGTTTAATGAGATTTCTCGTAACATCGCCGTAGCATCCCAGACGAGACGAACCTCTTCGGGCATCTTTGGATTCTGGAGGAAATTGATCGGAAGGTACCAGACATGGTCTATTCGAGTACCAGACAGTCCCGCGGAAGTAGCGCTGCATGCCGATCTGTTTGCTGACATTTTCCCGCAGTTTCCTGTTTTTCTCCAGTCGTTTCTCTAGCTGCTCGTTCCTGAGTCAATTACGAGAAGCTGCATCGACATTACGGCCGCCATTAACAACTGCTGGAGAGCTTGCTAGAAATAGTCAACCTTAGGAGCTTCGTTCTATTAGGAAACACAGTGGAGCAACTCTGGAGCCATTTGGAAGCTGCTGATTTACTAGATAACACCTTGTCAATCGGCTGTTGATTAAGGCTCTAGTCGCCAAGCTGCCGGATCGCGAGAAACACGAATTAGTCGCAGCGATTAACCGGTGAATTTCTGCAACGCCAAAAAAAAAACTACAAGGGTAGTGGTCCTCAATAGCGGCCCTAAATCGATTCAGAAAATAAGATGAGTAAATAGTGCAAATTCACTTTTTTCGCGAATGTTTGCAAAGGGTAACCAAATTTTCACTGCAGCTGACTGTATTTCAGCAACGCTTAAAACTATAATTTATTAGTATTAATATCAACAAATTCTATCAAAATAACACAACTGATGTTCACAAGAAAAACAAATTGCGTAAAATATCGCGTAGATTCGAAAATGCACATGAGAGACCGCGTATAGAAAAACCTAAGTGTATGCGACTTTCGGCTTTTTATGGAGGGTACGCAAAACTTTTCTTTTATATGCAGACTCATTTCACCGGACAGTTGGACTTGGACATTACGGGTAGGCGGAAGACCTTGAGAAATGTCCCATTACAATGCCCTAGACCATCACCCGAAAAAGTTTGCCGAACCCGAAATGATTTGGGATCGACAAACAAAGTCGTAAAACTTTAGTATGGAAATTATGGCTAATGGTTGGAGTGGAGAGTTGAAGGAAAGGGTTTGCGATTTGCAACAAACTAAATTATCGAACTTGACATTGGATGATGGATGGATTTGTTGTTCAAAATATGCCTAACTCAATGAACTGAACCGATTGTGCACCTTTTTCTGTTGACGCTGCACTTCAAGCTAAGAAATAATCTTTGAGTCTTCTACTTGGAATTAGTTCCATGATTCATGCCCTCCTTCCAGAAAAGCAAATAAATCCGAAGGGTCCCGACTTCTTTATGTTACTCACATGTTCGATACAGTTAGCAGTTCTACCGGAGGGATGCATCGTGACGGTAGATCTGTTGCGAATTTGATTTTGATTAACTTTACCCATAGCCTACTACTGCGTACTGCGCGTATCGATTGGCACGGCTTGCTGGGGTGGGGGGTGAAGCGTTATAATATGTCGCACATTGCTTTTATGTGGTGGCTTCGATGAGGGTTGATAGTTGCAATCGGGGTATTTTTTTTTCCTTTCTTTTGACTAGCTTAACGCTTTCGCAAGCGCGTCTCCATAAATGACGATAATGAGCTACACGTGGTGTTCCGACGAAGAACGTGACTGGAATGCTCGGAAAGGGCGGAATGCGTTTCATATCCTTTGCTCGCCAATTGCACCGTGCCCACGCTGCTGTGAGAGTGCAAAAGTCCCTGCAAGCGATGGTTAAAAGTAAACTCATAATTATCACATCAGTTACACGAGGGATTACGGAGTACGGCGTCGGTAGTCATATTATATTTGCTCGTTACCGACGTAGTTGCAAATTATGTATTGAATGATTCAGTGCAAGTATGTCGCAGTCCCAGTAATTTGTGCATCTTTTCCTTCTTCTTTTTTTCAGGTAATCATCACGACGAACGATTTAATGTAGATATGCATAATAAGGGTGAGTGAGTCCGTAAGTGCCGTTTTAGTTTCAACCGAACATATTTCCGTTAATGCACACATTTCGTCGCTCTCCTGAATTCACGAACGGGAGTCGATGATGCACTGCTCTTTAACGACAACCGATGGAGCTGAGAGTTTTAATAGGATATGAAAATGAAAATGTGTGCTGAGCACTCGAAATTGCTTGTCCGGAGCTGAGAGCTGAATGCAAAACTCGTCGCTTCCAATTCATCCCAGCAACCCACCGGAGCACTCCAGCAGCAGCAGTAGTTTCCATTAGTCAAAGCCAACTCAGCTAGTCAACCGGGGTTGTGTTATTGTATTGTGCTCCGCCTGCTTCTCCTCCAGCAACCGCCCACAAAATCCGACAGACACAAATTGTCTGATAATTAAATCCTCCTAACTTTGAACCGAAACTGCATCCCAACGCTGAATGGATGCACATTGATGTTGCTGCCGCTGCATGCACGTCGTCCTAACCATAGCAATGCAGAGAGTTTGTCGCTGGTTGGAGCAATTGAGGGAAAATCGATTTCAAGTGTCATTGAGGAACCTCCCCCCCCCCCCCTCCCGTTTCCTTGCTTGCTAGTTTGGGAACATAATTTTGCTCTTAAACATAAATGGGTTCCTCACTTTGTTTCAGCTAGTACTGCATCATCTAGTACTCACTCACTCGTTCACCACATCAGCAGCAGCAGTGGCAAAAACCTGCTGCGGTGGCCGGAGTTTAGTGGGAGGAAATTTATTGTTTGTGTGTCTGCCTTTGGGTTCCGGGTTTTTGGAGCGGAGTGGATCGTCAACTGTAGGAAGCGATGGATAAATGAATGGGAAATGCATTTCCGACTTTCCGCACTGGCAGAACCGGGTTGGTGGGAATCTCTTTTGGAAAATAAAACTTTTCCACTCCAGTGACAGATTGGACGGGATTTCGGGGTGCGTTTGGGGAACGAAGGCGGGGGGGTACTTGAGAATTACAGTTTAATTGTTATTTACATTTGGAAGTAAACAATTTGTAGTGGGTGGTTTTTGTCCCTACAATGTATTCAGCTTGGATGGAAGTTAATGAAAATGTTCCAGCTTGGTTAGATGCAGTGTGTTCCGTGTGGTTTGTGACAAATTTGTTAGAAAATGAATTAGATGGATTGGAAAGTTTGGTTCTCGAATTTCTTGGAGACCCTTCATCCCTCACAATTCCAATGCGGTGAGCAGAATATATTAGTTTTAATCATTTTGCTGTGAATATCCTTCAGTGTTGTCAGATTTTTCCTCTGTCGGTTCATTAAGTTGATTATTTTTGCGAGAATTCCGTACATATGTGACTACCATCCGGAAGGCCTTAGCTACTAGCAAAAGTTTGCTGAAGAAAGCATCGTCCTAACTAGTAAGGCTTTCGAGGTATAGCAATCAAAAACTGGAAGATAATATGCACACTAGCGCCGTGTAGTGACCGAATTCCGAACTTGTGTGACATCTTCTAGGAAGGGATTGGCCACTAAGACAAGTTTACTGAAGACTGCTATGTCCTAACTGGCGAGGCTCTCGAGATATCCTAGGATGGATCAAATTACCCTTTATCCTAACGAGTTACAGCACTCATAGTTAGTAACTCGAAAGTAAAGCGCTTCGAACGGTGAAATTCCCAATTAAATCGGAATTTGTTCATCCAAACCCGTACAACAATTCTGCTGAAGACTGTAGATGTTTATCACTTGAAAATACTGAGATAGACCTCATTTGCCCCAATTAGTGAAAATCCCAAAAGCTGCGGTTTGACCGAAAAGAACGAAACCGTAGGAATTGAGACCGTAAAGAACGAAACCGAGAAGATCGGTACCGTAGAGCGGGGTGACTTCGACCGCCAAGTCTGATATTATATTATCCTTCTTCAAGTGCCTGATTTTTTTAAGCTTTAAACCATATATATTCAGCCTTTATTAGGGTACATAAATGCATTTTGTTTTTAGCATTTTGCTCTATTTCTTCCGCTGTAAAAAAAAATGCTCCTTATGGTACTTTTTACCAAGCCCAACAACAATCATATATTCAAGCAATAAAATGATTTTTAAAAAAATCGAAAACCACATTTTCAGATTACTTAAACATTCGTCTCTCTTAGCTAATCGAAAAAATATTAATTTTGTGATGTGATGTGATGTGTAATAAGAACCCACCATCAGTGCAAGGATTACCTATGGCTGCAGGACTATTCTCAGCAGGTTGTTCTGAGAGAATAGCCTACGTGATGGCTTCTTGTAGCAGGGTCAGCCGATCTCAGTGAGGACCTTCGGAAGACTACGGCCAGAAGGCCGCGTGTCTTCGCATGACAAGGGACTGGCGACTCCACGAACCTTTGTCCAGTCAACAAATCCTTCGACTGCCTTAGGCTACCCCCCCAGGGAATCCCCGTTATATAGTTGTTAAAGGAACAGTAGACATTTTTAGCATAAATGATTTATAAAAAGTTAAGACAAAAAGAAAATTTCACGGCTATACTGAACTTTAGATTCAATTAACACATTTATTTTTGTTTTTATTTGCACTAGTAGATGTACTGGTATATTGCAAATTTCTACTGTTCCTTATAAAATAGTTGTGGGCAATAAAATGAGGAAAAATCTCACAAAATAATAAATACTTACATTTTTCGTGGTAGGGTAAGACTTCAGCCTGCTATCTTACCGCGCTGGCTACATTGCGTTGGTGGGACTGCCTCCTAAGGTATAGCTGACGAGATACAGCGTTTCTTACTCAGCCGCTGTTTGAGCCGCACCTCCTTGGTGGACAGACGCTCGGCACGCACCTCCTCAATCTAGCTGAAGTCAGAAGGACAACAGTGCCCAGGCTGCACTACCAGCTAAGTACGCAACCCTTAGCTGGCGGTCTTTGTCATCTATTGACCCGTGGAAGCATGAGGTAGGAACTTGTGAGGACCAGAGCTATGTTGCGGGGACGCACGCTCCATCACAGTTGTCGACTCACCATTTTGCAGCCCTATCGAAAAAATATTAATTTTGTATACATAAACAAATTAATGAATACAAAAAAAAATTTGATCGAAAATTAAGAGCAAACGAATAAACGTGACAACCTTCTCGAAGTGTTGCACTATCTTCCAATCTGTCAAAGGGTTTGTTTTGTTTTGTTCTGTGTTGGAGAAAAGGTGTGAAACAAGGTGTGAAACGGATATGCGATTCACGGCAGTGTTGGTGTCCTTACACCGGTGTAGTACCGAATTAAAATCGACATGAGTGAGGTATTTCTGTTTGTCTAATATTATGGTAGACTACTGAAAAACAGCAATGAATGGGTCGCTCATAAATTATGTCATGCTTTTAATGGAAGGGAGCTTTGGGAATTGTGATAATCTGTACAGAAAGTTTAAGGTCCATAAAAAAACATGACAAAGGGGGAGGGTTTTGAAAATGGTCCTTTTTTGCGTGACATAATTAATGAACGTTCCCTTTGGGGAAAATCTACCCCTGTGCTATTCGGGAGACATTTGCATAAAAATTTGGTGTTTTTTTTATTCATTTAAGCACTTCCAATGGATAAAATTGATTTTGATCGAAGTCACCCCATTATTGAAAATTGGCCGCGGGAATTAGTTTTTTTTTAAAGTTCATCTAACATCATAAATTTTTAAAATATCTATGTAGTGTTATACTACAGATACCAGTACTGGTTTTAAAAATGTAAAATAAAATTTTAAAGATAATTATCATAAAAAATTTCAAGAAATAGTTCAAAAAGTGATCGAAGTCACCCCGTTTTACCGTACCCGACTGTAGGTTATTCCTTTATTTTTTGCTTGTTTTGAAAGATTAGATAAGATTAGATATTGCTTTATTTTGTTTTCGGTGGAGAAATTCATCCCATTACTGCTCGATAATATTATTAATCCATGGTCGCTAAAACGCATCTACCATCGATCAATACATCTACTCAAACATATGAAAAAGGCCAATGAGCCAATCGTAAATAATGTCTAGAGCAATCCTCCACCAGATACTGGTAAGCCTGAATTAGTTTTTTCCATGAGAAATCGACGTTTAAAGTCATTGTTTACGTTTGGAACTTAGTCCCTTCGCACATGTTTGGGTAGAAATATCCAAGAGCAGGATAAAAACAAACATCAAAACTCGCCTGAACATCACCTAAACATACTATAATTGAAACGTTCTGAGATGGAAAAACGATAGATCTTCCGCGATGAGAAAGGAAACGTGTCCTTACTCTGCGCTTTCACGAGCTTTGGATTCGTTCGCGAACTTTGAGTGTGTAGTTCCTCGGCGATATCTGTTTGCAATAAGCGAAGAGTAAACGTTTTTTGACAATGATGTTTCCAACACTGACTACTTTTATTCAATTTTTCACAGCCTGCCGTACACTAACGGAACTGTCAACACTTTCTCTTTATATCTTTCGTTCTAGCAAAATTACTGTCCACTCCTAGAGCCTCATGGTTATGAGATAATATTTCCTTCTACATCAACACAAACTTCCTTTTTTACGGGGACTGAGGGGAGTTTTACAGTGCCTTTAGTTATGGCCTCACTACCAGAAGCTTCATGGGGGCTCACAACAATGGCCGAGGTTGTAAATTTGATAAAATGCTGATCAACAACCTTTTCATCTGGGGTGGTAAGTTGGGATGAAACTGAACTCTTATCTAGCAGACTATACCCGGTGGAATTGCTTTTGGCTTAATCTTCAGGATTTTGGTTAGTTTTCAAAACGATTTTGTAAAATCTAAGAGCAAGGGAAATCTTATTTTAGAAGTACCTATTTCTGAGGTCTACCGTCCTGGCTTGTATCATTTTTGTAAGGTGGTTCGAGTTGGTTTTAAGATGATATAGATCGGAGCGTTTAAATTGTTGTTCAGAGAGTCACTCACCTGATTTGTGAAAGAAGCATGTTCCACCACCACCGAGTTAGCTTGACGCTTTCTTCTTCGGAAACGATACCATCAAATCAAATGAGTCGATGTTTTGGGAATATATTCGTTCATATCAGGCATGAAATGTATTTTAGTAATGACATGGACATCAACAACCTAAGAGTCTGAAAGTCTCGTTAATACAACATAAAAAATATGTTGCGCAGTTAATGATCGAGTTCCCAATGCGCTATAGATGTCAATTTTCTGACAAAACTATTGTATTCGTCAAGGACTAGCAATAGACCTTTTTTCGGATTTTTCACCTTTTTTTTTTCTTGAAAGGCAATGAATTTCTAATAGCGTTAGCATTTACAACTTTTTTTTTCTTTGCACTCCTTGTTTTATTACAAATTTTGGAGAACTGGAATTTGTTCCATAGTTGGCTCGAAAAAGTCTCCTGAGGCTTTTTGGACAACTATACAAAATGAACATTCAGTACAAAATGTTTAAGACAACATGTGATTCTCTCTCTGTGCTGGAACTAATTTGATAATGTCAACAAACGAAAAATGACATATTGAAAAAAATTGCCGAAGACCGTAGTTTCATTTAGCAAAGATAAACTGGAGCGCCATATCTGAAGCAAGATCTGGAACTAATCTGATAATCCCTAAAGACGACAAATGATATACTGAGAAACTTTGTCGAAGGTGGCAACTCTTAAGCTTCATTTAGTTAAGAGAGGCTGCAGCGCCATCTCTGCGGTGCAATCTGGAACTAATGTGATTATTTTAAATGTCTTCATTTTACATTCATAGCAACTTAACTGAACCCAGCAACTCTCTAGAGCCTCATTTGACAAAGATATACTGCAGCGCCATATTTGTGACGCAAATTGGAACTAATCTGATAATATCAATGGACGACTCGTTACGCACTGAAAAACTTTGCTCAAGACGTCATTTCTCTACATTGAGTCTGGAATTGTTCGTATGCATTTCTGTTAACACAACCATTCTTAAAATTTCCTTCCCTTTGTAGCAGATTTTTGGGAGACAATATTACACATTGAAATTGCGCCATGGGCCAGAATTGAGCCCAATATTTTAGGAAGGTAAAAATGAATTTCTATCTGTGTCTGACCCTTAACGACTCGGAAGCTACTGAACCAATCGGCGTGAAAATGTGTATGCAGGTGTTATTGGGGCCAGGAAAGATTCTAATGATAGTTTGAGACCCCTTCCCCATATGTAAAGTGGGGCTCCCATACAAATAAAACAAAGAAAGTCTGCATAATTCGAGAACTGATTAAGCAAATAGAACCAAATTTGACATGTGAATGTTTTTGGAGGCAAGATTTTTTTCTAGGGTGGTTTAAGATCCCTCCCCTCTCTGGAAGGTTGGGATCTCATAGAAATGAAACAGAAATTTCTGCATAACTCGAAAAAAAGTCAAGCAAATCTTACTAAACATGGCATGTGGTTGTTGTTGGAGGCAGAATTTTTGTCTATGTTGGTTCGAGACTCCTCTGGCATGTGAGGGTTTTTGAAGGTAACAAATGATTCTGTAGTGGTTCGTGACCCCTCCCTCTACCCTCCCTAGAGGGCTCCCATACAAATGAAACATAAATTTCTGCATAACTCGAGAACTAAGCAAGCAAATGGAACCAAAATTGGTATGTGGAGGATTTTGAAGGCAATAAATGTTTCTATGGTTGTTTGAGACCAATCCACGCTCTGAAAGAGGAGAGGCTCTTATACAAATAAAACAGATAATACAAACCAAACATGAAATCCACGCAACTGAAACACAAAATGTGTATTTCTCGGGAAAGAATGTTGCATGTTCTGATAGAAGTTTGAAAACCTTGTTAATCTTGTATTATGCGCCAGCAGTTAATCTAAGGTTATGTAATAGAAAATGATGTTCAAACTGCGTAGATTGAATTCAAAACCATAAACGCGCCAGTTCTATTAAATTTTTATTCATTTGGTTGCAAGTGTAGCAATGGTCGCACCGGCTTCAGCTAGTTTAATATAAAATATGGATCACAACGATGAATTGTATGTATGTATATATGTTTATATTTACATTATTTCAAGGATATTCGTTAGAGTCTTGTGGGTCAAAAAGGTGTTTTTCTTGGAACAGTTTTTTATTGTTTATGGACCGTTTCTTCAATTCCATAGGGGCAAACTTAGGGATTCCTAAACTACATGGAAAGATGTATTCTACTTTGCTCCACCAATAGCCTCTGCAATGTGTTGAACTTTAAAGACGAGGAAGAGAATCTATGACATCTTAAAAGCAATAGCATTACTTTATTCCGAAAACGCTGTAATTTCGAAACTTGGCCAAAAACTACACGGAAGAAAAAATGTCCAGATGAAGTGAGATTATTGATTTGTATAACTGTATTTTACTAGCAATAGTTAATTTGTTTTTCAATCGGCATAAAATTCCGTACCTCTTGGCAGTTTTCTTGATGACATTATCAATGTGAGGGTTGAACTAAATTTCCGAACGCGATCAATTACCTCATCATCAATTACAACACAGACGTTTTCATTTACTCGGTTTCTTGAAATTGCCGTGAATTTAGTCTTACCTATATTCAATTCCAAATGCTTATAATTTAACTATCTGCTCAAAGAAAGCAAACATCGAATATAGGAGATGGATAATTTGGTGAGAACATTCCTATTATCAAAAAAAAAAAACAAAAACAAAATATTAACAAGGGCATAATTTACCGAGTCCAACCAGTAACAAATGGCGTTTGCAAACAAAACCGTTACACAACAAGACAATAGTATGATACGGAAGGACTACAGATTGATAAATGTTCATTTCTTTTATGATTACCGAAACTCCGATTTTGTAGAGTCGGAAGCGTGACAGAACACCTGGAAGCGAGTTTAGCTGGTCTGGATCTTTAAGAAGCTTGAAATTCAGAGATATTCCTTGACGCAAATAAATCTCAAGCCATTTGTTTGTAGAAGCCATAGTTCGAAAATGATGTTCTTTATATCCCAAATGTTCAAGTATTAACAGAGAGTTAGTGGTCACCAACAGCTGACATTGCACATCAAGTTTCAAGATTATTTCTAATCTGTGCACTTGATCTGATGGGACGAAACAATTTTTATTGATGATTTTCTTTATTGGTTTCAGATCATTCTCAACTATAATTTACACATTCCAATGGCCATGCTCAACCCATTTTTGTATCTCTTGTCAAGATCTGCACAGCCATGCGCTCGGCTTTTAACAGGCGCGTAAAATTTCACTCTTTCGATTCCAAATGTTCGAATGCGTAAACACCGAAATTGTTTGCAATCTTGCATACGCCATGAACAATGTTTGCATTCTTCCATACAACTAACTAGATTCAGGCGTTATCTGACTTAAATTATAGAAATCGACATAGATTTTTCATTAGGGCCTAACTGACAAACGTAAACAATGGCTTTTTGCGCGAATTTCTCGTCATTTAAAACTCGCTTAATCAATCCACCGAGGCTTACGTGAGTAGGTTTTGTGCCACGATAAATTTTCGGAAGAAGCTATTGTTAACGTTTGTCAGTTAGGCCCTCATGAAAAATCGTTGGTCTAGCTAGCATTCCCTTTATCTGTATTAGATAACGCAGGAAATTGATGATTTTTTTTGTGATTCGAGACAGCCTTATGCACTTGTTCATTTAACCCTCGGTGTCCAAGTTACACCAAATTACCTTACTAAATGATGAAAATTAACCAATTATGAAGCATTAAAAACAGAAGACTCGGGGAATTTTGCACTTTATACGGAGATAAATTGCATTGATTTTCTTTAAGAATCTTCTAGAAGAAATTTTTCTTAAGGCGTTCACCCCTTCAACTCTTCCATTGAAAAGGAAATAATTTTTGATGAAAATTAATGATCCCCGAACCTCATTACGTCACTTTTTTCCCCCCATCACATCGAAAATGGCCAACGGTATAAAGTCAACTTTTAAGGAGCAAACAGATTTGTGCCCCACCGTCCCTGAAACCGAGAAATAGCTCTTCTTCCGAGTGGGCTTTTTCAGTACCGGTCCCGCCGGGCTCGTGCAATTATCTTCCACTGCAACCGAAGAACTCGTCCGGGTTGAGGGTGAGTGGGTTAATGTTTCTTGGACAAACATCTTCCACCCTCCGCTTTTATTTCGGGGGAAGCCCTACAATTTCTCTCTCTCTCTCTCTCTCGACATCGCCACCTTTTCACTGTTTCAACATCATCATCATCATCTTCATCATGGTCTTAAGATTGTGCAGCTTAAGTGCTACTCGTTGTATGATGAAACAAAAAAAAAATATCACTAGGGACATCTCAGCAAGCTTCTTGAGAAAAGGGCTGCAGCAGTTAAGTTCAACTCCGCCTCCTAATGTCCGGGCGAAGTGCTAGTGCCGGACCATAATGATGATCACGTGGAAATGGTCCTGTTGACTTCTTTGGAGGGTTGAAATTAGTTCAAGACAGGACTTTTTTTTTCGCCCATTTCCACCTTTCTAAAGTCAGAAAAAAAGGGGGCAATGGAAAAGTTGTGTACCCACACGATGAGGGGGGATGGGCGTAGGGGGGGAGCTTATTTTGTGGGCTCAAATGCAATTTGTCGACCCTTTCTTTTCCTCGAAGTACCGACCGAGGGGAATCACTACTCTCGTCAATTTTGCATACTAATGAGACAATTGAAATGCATTAATTATCTCTTACTCAGGATGCTACCTGGTGTAGGGCAGAGACAAACCGAAACAATTTTAGCAGTGGACCTGTGGATATGGAGAAGTGAGTTGTTCCCCTAGTCGATAATTATCTGAATGTTTAGAAAATGGTCATCGTTGCAACTTCGGAGTCCCGTTCTGGGACTTTCAGAATGGGAGGTGCGAAGTGCAGGTCGTCCAAATCAAATACATTTAATTTCTCCTGTCATGTTACGGTTCGTGTAGCTGTCGGAGGAATCCATGTCCTGTCTCCCGTTGCCAGTTGTAACAGAAACAAATTCACATGGTTACCGTTTGCAGTAAACCAGAAGTGTGGTTTCGATGAATGAGTGGGAGCGCAGTAGGCCGCGCCAGTCAACGTCCTGTGGTTAGTTTTCCTGCAACTGTTGACATGGCAACGCACTGTCAGCTAACCTGATTGACCAAGGGGCACTGAAATGTGTCAATTTAACGCACTAATTGAAGAATGGTTGAATAAAATTTGACCAACTATAAACATAACTCCAATAAGTTCAACTGTGCAAAGCCTGACGCCAACCAGGCGAAAATTAATGCATTCCACCAACTGCTATTATCGCACCCTTTCCACCCAAACAACTCACATAGAATCCCGCATGCAAAGGGACACGTCATTAAGCGAAATTTATAGTTATTGTCAAACTTTTTGCTCCTCATCTAATGGCGTCGACTGTTTTTTTGTTTTTTTTTTGCCCGTTTGGTTCGCCAAGCATTCTAGCCTAGTGACATTAAAATTCGTTCCGGACTGCGGTTTACCGATTTCGTTGCGGCTGCCCGGGTTTGAAATCAGGGCTTAAATCACTTTAATTTCTTCCACGGCAGTGAAGTTCGTCTCAACCACCGAGAGTAGGGGGAGCTTAGAATCGAATTTACGCCCAGTTTCCTTCAAACGAGCGACAGATGACATTTGAGGGGGGTGACAACCGAGCGATGCAAACTGAGGACACGTACAAGTTGTTAAAATTTCATTTTCCCAAACACATTTTGAGGTGTGAAACGTGTATGAATCAAAAACAATGCTCAAACAGAGAACGTGTGCCTAGAAAACTATTCCCCAACCAGCTAACCGGCAAAACTCTGACACCCTGAGGAGAAAATGTCACCTTCTCCTGCACCCAGAACCAGAACTCGACAGGACAAAAGTGCTAGCCCAAGGGCGGAGGGAAACTTCCATCTCGAGTGAAACTTTCCCAAACCAAGCCAAGTCTCATTTCGAGCATAAAGTTAGCTTCGACATTACTATAATCCACACAATCACTGGTACATTCAACTTTCCTTCTCTCCTGCTATCTGTCTAGCAACCAAATTACCGGAATGCTTGTCGCGGCCAGCACTGCTGATATGGGAGTGAAGTTATTCCAAAATATGCAATCTTTCTCATCATCATCATCATCGTCACCTCCATCGTCCTCTTCTGCTCGTCGCCATCGAAAGACCGCACAGGACAGGACAGTCAAGGGCGGCGGAACATCTGCCACAAACATAACACCAACGGCTGGCTGCCGAAAACAAGGTTTTGAAGATCTACATTTGTTACCTTCGTCTGACTTATCGAGCAATGGTTACAGGCGAAAACTGACTCCGATGCGTTGTTTTTAAATCTCTTTAAATTCGATAAAAAATTTGTTATAACATAATAATTTCCTATTTGCACTACAAAACTGAGTAGATTAAAGAATTTCATACATTATAACAACAAAATACGTGAAAAATACCTACCCTTAATATGTACAGGGTGAGTGGAAATTCCTGTCAGTGAATGTGGAGCTTGCTTGAATTTTAACTTTGAATGTGTATCCAGTTTGTTATATCTTTAACGTTTGTCTTAATTTAGTCCAGTTATAATCTTTCTCTTTTTGCCTTAATCGCTAGTCGCATGCGTGGTTGGAAAGTATCACAGCTGGCAGCACCGTATCTTGAGGAAAGTCATTCCATATTTTCACCAAACGTTTTTTTAAAGTTTCCACTGTATGAGGCAAACTTGTTTCTTGAGGAAGGGAAGAAAAAGGTTCTTCAACACATTATCGATGTGATATTCACTGTTGAATTTAACACCCCAAACTATCATCTTTGAAATAATGTGGAACCTTGGAACAGGTAGTTTATCATAAGGAAAATCATAGAGATGTGCTGCACCATTTTGCTAGTTGTGATGATCCTGTAGCAGGAACATTGTTTTGTAGCGATTTGACTTTCCCAATCATCGTGCTGCTGACATCTTAAGACCCCTACAATCTTCTGCTTTTCGGTCATGCCATGCACACTTTGTTTTTTTGTATGGATTCAGTCCAAGGTCGTATTTCAAAATACTCCTGATAGTTCCTTTATCGCATTCATGATTACCACGAGTCTCAAACGGATTAAAATCAAAAACAAACTTGCAAACCGTGTTGACATTTGAATACACTCTAAAATATGAATGTGCAAACGTGTCCGTGATTAACCCATCCAAAGTTACACATGCAAAAAATTCTGACAAGAATTACCACTATCTCTGTATATGAAATAAAAACGCACCCATGCTAAATAACATCCAATTCCTCTACCAGCCCATGACTTCAGCTCAGGCATTCAAATACGAAGTAAGCAGATAGGCCCTTCCCAATTGTTTGTCTTTATATGATATAGCCTACCATAGAGTATTAACACAAAACGTGGGGTCATAGCGCCGAAGTCTGGTTATTTTAAAGTATTTGTAAAAGAATCATTTCAATTAGGATGGCAAAAGGAAAGTTACCCTCAGTTCCAAATCGTCTCAAACTTTCGAGCTTTTGACGAACTTCAATCGTTTAAAGCAGACGTATAAGTTAATTAAAGAAACCTCAGTGCCATCTTTTAGGTTTCCCGAGTGCAAAATCTGTAAGGTTGATCAAATTTTTATATGTTGTGTCAGTACTCTGTTTTTTTCCTAAAGTACTTTTTAAAGTATCATTTAAATACATTTGCACGTGTGACCTGAAAACTGACATACAAGTGCACCGTGTGCCCCGGAATCGTGCGTGATCTGGAACAACAACAAAAGAGTTCAATTTATGAAACTGATTTTAGAACTTTTGCATATTTTTTTCAAGTACTTCTAAAACTATGATTTGAAAACATTTACACTTACAATCTTCAAATTGAACCGAGAAAACCAGCTACCTTTCCGGAAGATCCGAAACATTCGTATAACATGACCACTTCGTGAAACTATTATGAGCAACTATTGAATACGTACAATCAGGGTTGCGGCTTATCATTTTTGACTCAGGCATATTCATTTGCCAATATCTCCTTTCAGAGGGTCAATTTCAAAATATGATGTATGATGAACTTGTAGTGCATGAGTAGACCTACAACTTTGTGTAACAGTACATTGCTCTAACTCCTATATCTTCGACATGAGAGCGTATATTCACAGTGATCTTCACGACGATATTCGCGTGATCTTCACCGCGAATATCATCGCGAAGATCACTGCGAATATATGCTCTTATTCCTCAGATATAAGAGATAGAGCTATGTACTGTTGAACAAAGTTGTAGTTCTACTCAAGCACCGTAAGTTTATCATACATCATATTTTGAAATTGAGCTTCTGAGAAGAGCTATCGGCAAATGAATATGGACAAGTCAAAAATGATAAGCCGCAACCTTGGAATTTATAGTTCGTTTTACATCTGGTTGAGAAAACACTTTTTACCCTTCTTACACCAAAAGAAGGGTTTAGGATCGCTTGAAAACTCAACTTTTTATCCGAGGCCAAAAGGGCCGAGTGTCATTTACCATTCGACTCAGCTCGACGAACTGAGCACATGTTTGTTTGTATGTATGTGTGTATATGTGTGTATGTGTGTGTGCGTTACAAATAATGTTTCGGTTTCTCAGCTATTTGTGAACCGATTTCAGTTATGTTGACGACAACATTCTGTTGGCTACAACATTCCCATAGAACGCTATTGATTTTTATTTTATTCGGACATTTCGTTACGAAGATATGAACAAAACAGTACTTGGCGGCCTATTATAATAGTAATCAAACAGTTTAGTCTCCGATTACACACTGAGCTATTTTTGTACCGATTTTAGTTTGGCTGGCTGCCAAATATAAGCTATAGAATCTTCAAATAACTAGTCCATTGGTTCATTATGATTGGATCCTTCATGGAGATATGACTAAAACAATACTTGAGAGCACATAATTGTGAGATGAAAATATACACGTTCAAAACCGGACACGACCACTCGCACCAATCTATGCCGCTTGCATTCTATTGTGTCACATCGGCTGCTTTCTATGGCACACCAGATGCGTCATACAGCGGGCTAAATGCCACATTATGCGACTCTATAGATTAGAGCAGGATCGTTTGGCGTAAGTAGTAAGTGTCCGGTTTGAACTGTAATGAGTATATTAAAAAATTACACGTACTTAATTACCATTTTGATTCCATATCCACGATCAAAATTGACGCTTAGGATTGTCTTTATGGAACATATGAAATATCTTGTATTTTTGTAATTTCCCTTTATATATTTACTAGGATAAACAGGTCGCTAAACACTATTAATGACAATTTTTTATTCACATCGATGAACACAGTTCATTTTATAAACTGAAAAAGTGAAATTTCGAATGTTCCGGGAACTTCCTGGAATTTCTGATGAAACTATGTATCCAATACCATATTGGCCACATAAGAGTTCGTAATTCTGGTGAAGTGTAAGAAGGGTTCAGTCTCACCATCCGTGGATTAATTCGGGTTTTTTTTCCGCACTTAACACGTCAGTGCATTCCTGTCGGTAATTCTTGCTTCAGTAATTTTCACTTCCAACACCTTTTATCATTTTACATTTTCCCTCAACTGTTTTTTAAATCTTTTCCTGCCAATATTCTTCCACTACTTCCACTTCTTTTCTGCAGCTTCTACTCTTCCGTATATTTTCTTCCGCTTCTGTTCTTCTACTTATCTCCTTCCACTTTTCTTCTTTCTCTTCTCTTCTTTCGATTCATCTTCTATTTATCTGCCATCCGCTTATTTTATCGATGAGCTGAACCAGCCGAGGCTGAAAAGCTCAATAATAAAGATATCTAATCTAATCTAATCGCTTATTTTATTCCATTTTTCTGCTTCCACCTCTCTTTTTCTTCTTCGTCTAGACCATTTTTTTTCCACATTTGTTCTTCCGTTTTGTGTAATCTTATCCTCATTCGCTTCTCTTCTTGCGCTACTTATCTTCCGCATTTAGTCTTCTTTTGCTTTTCTTCTTGCATTTCTCTTATTGGACTTGTCTTCTTCTGCATATTCTTCTTTCATTTCATTTCTTCCGCTGAACTGCTTTCGTTTCTCAGCTACCGCTTCTCTGTTACTACAATTCTTACGTTTGTTTTCTTCCGCATTTATACTTCCGCTTCTTTTCTTCTGCTTCTCTTCTTCCATTTTTTTTTCTTTTCTGCTTCCGCTTTTCTTGTTCAAACTCTCTTCTTCCCCTTCCTTTCCGGTTCACTTCTTCTGGTCTTTCATCTCTTTGTTTCCACTTTTCTTCTTTTTCTTTTCTTCTTCCACTTCTCTTCATCCGTTTCTTTTTTTTTTACACCTCTCTTCTACCGCTTATTTTATTCCGTTTCTCTCATTTTTCTCAACAATTCATCCATTTTCACTGTATTTTCATGTTCTTTTCAACTTTACATTAATTTTATTTTACTTCTTCGTCATTCTGCTTGACTTTTGTTTACATCTTCAACCGTTTAATTGATAGTTCGTTTCACATCTGCTTATGAAAATACTGATTTGCCAGAAAATTGCTTTTTTTTATTAATTTTTTTTTCAACTTTGTAGTTTGTTTTTGAATATATTTAGCCTTGAAATTTATTATAAGAATTAATTAAGAATTGTGACTTGAATATAGGCCCCAGAGTGGCTTATTAAGCCTTCATTAAAAAGAATACACGCAGAGATAAACGGATCATCAGCGTAATGTGTTAGTTTAGTTGAGGCTATTTACCCTTTCCCCTCAATTTGTAAAAGACATTTTAAATGGTTGAGAGTTTCCGTAACAAAATAATACTGTGACTATATCTGTGACGTGAACTTCGAGTTTTCTTAAACACAAGCTTGTGTAAAGGAACACTCATGAATGGATGTACTTCAAGTACAACTGTCATATTTTCATGCATGATAACCCAGATCTTTTTTTAGCAATCTCAATGCAACTAAAAGCTAGAATCCATCCAAAGTCCTTGGAATTCCCATAGATTGGCAAGATGGTAAATTTCATCAGCGGTGCGTGTTAGTTTTTATAGTTTTCTTAAAATTCCTTTAACTTTAAGCGTAATAAAGCTAAAGCTGAAGATTTCCTGAAGTTTTCTGCACTTACCTGAAGATCTCTGAAGAACTTCCCTTAAGTCCACTGAAGAACTTCCCTGAATTTTTCTGAAGAACTTCCCTGAGGTTCTCTGCAGAATATCTCTGAAGTTCTCTGAAGGATTTCTCTGAAGTTCTCTGCAAAACTTCCCTGAAGTTCTCTGAAGTTCTCTGCAGAACTTTCATGAAGTTACCTGAAGAACGTCCCTGAAGTTCTCTGCAGAACTTTCCTGAAGTTCTCTGTAGAACTTCCCTGAGGTTCTCTGCAGAATTTTGCTGAAGTTCTCTGAACGATTTCCCTGAAGCTCTCTGCAAAACTTCCCTGAAGTTCTCTGAAGAACTTCCCTGAAGTTCCCTGAAGAACTTCCCTGAAGTTCCCTGTAGATGTTTCATGAAGTTCTCTGAAGGACTAACTTGATGTTGTCAGAAGAACGTGCCAATAATACCCATATTAAGGGTAATCAACCTCTTATGTGCACTAGCGATAAACATTCATTAAATAGTTCACAGGCAGACCAGTGCCACGCAGTGAAATTATGCTCTACTACGAAGTCGACCGTCTGGAAGATCATGATTACTCGAATAAATTTCCTGAAAACAATGAATTCATACATGATCTAGATATCAAAATACAAATATTACAAAAAAGTTATAAAGTCAGTTCACATGCACACTAGCGCCACTGAGTGAGATAATTCTGATCTTTTAAGTTTACCATCCTGAAGGCCTTGATCTACTTAACAGCTTCTCTGAAGGAAGTAACAAAGGATCACAAGGTATTATCTGATGAAACAAAAGTCAATGCCGTTATATCTTTTGAGACCACCATCAAGGGAATCCGCGCATTCCGGGGGGACTTACTGTCCTTTGCTAGTTTTTGTACTAAAACATGTTGCCTCTCATCGGTCATAACTTTTTCTGGTGGAGTCGGATCGACACACTTTCTTCTGTAAAGTTTTTTGTTAAAGTTTGAAAAAACAAACCTTATGGAGCATTTACATTTAAGCTGAGGCCGTTATATGAGTGGTTCTCAAAATATACCAAAATGTCAATTTTTGATGCCAATTCGTGAAGAAAAATGCAAACCGCATGAGGTAAAAATACAATATTCCGTGGTTTTGGGACCCAAACTAAGGTTAACTGGGTCTTAAGACTTTTTTCGGATTTTGTCGACCAGTGTCATCAAGGTTTCGACACTGAAAATTTATTTTCGTTAATTAGCATTCACTTGTGCCGTAAACATGGACTTTGTACATTGAACAAAGGTCTCGTATATTGTATGACACATTCATACTGCTTTTAATCTGATTAAATGCTCTCACTAAACCTTTTTGTTTAATGCACGAAATGAATTTCTTGAACACCAGCCAATCGCTGCTTCTATTCTATCGTACTCATGTATGACGGGATGGGCGGGAATATTACATACTCATTAATCAAACTTCTCACGAGTCATCATCAGTTCAACCAGGGATTCAGTAATAGCTCTTCCCAAAAATACAGGATCGAACTACGGGTAAGAAAAAAAAAAGCTGAACACCTTATTTTTCAATTTGAGACGATATACACTAAGGTTTTTTGTACACGGGGGATACGTACCGTGTAAAAAAAAACCGTCCAAAAAAAATCGCGTTAATTCCGGAATCCGTGTAAAAAAAAACCGTGCTAATTCCGAAAAACCGTGTAAAAAAAAACCGTGTTAATTCCGAAATCCGTGTAAAAAAAAAACTTTGATAACATGTTAAGTCTTTGGCAATGAAAACACTTAAAAGATTTTCTAAACGGTGGAATGGATAGCAAAACAAGTTACAAGAGTCAAGCGAAGGCTCCAAGGCCAGAACACAAAATAGGACCGGAGTGAATGTGTGTGGGGATAAGTGGGAATAATACAAGTACATCCATGATGGCATATCTCGAGACCCTTAATATCTGCAATGGTGCGGTCTTGAGCAAAGTTGTTCAGAAGGTCAAGAGCATTTAAAAAGTGAAGAGCCTTGTTCGGAATTCCACCACTACGTGGCGCTAGTAATCATACGAAATTGTGCATTTGCAACTTGTTCTGTTTCGAGATTCTGATAAGATGGATAGTTCTAATCATCGGCAAAGTTGTTCAGCAGATCAAGGGCATTCAAAAGATGGGCCGTTTTTTCGGAATTCCACCGCTACGTGGCGCTAATGAGCATGCAAAATTGAGTATTTTTAACTTGTTCTATCTCATGTTTCTGATAAGATAGAAAGTTCTAGTTTTGGGCAAAGTTGTTTAGAAGGTCAAGGGCATCCGAAAGGTGAACCGTTCCATTCGGACTTCTACCGCTACGTGGCGCTAGTGAGCATGCAAAATTAAGCATTAGTGCAACTACATTTCTTTTTTATTGTTAACAAAATATTCGTAGATCTTTGCATTGTTTTCGTACAATGCACGAATGTTCTTTCAGTGCCAATGAATGCTTCGTACTTTTGAAAGTTGTGAGTGTAGCATTAGTTATGAAGGTAGCTTATTAAAAGTCAATTTTTTTTTGCAGAAAACTACGAATAGATGTTTGTTCTATTTTTGATCTCGTTATATAAACTCAAATTAATTTTCAGTAAAGATATATTATAATACATTCTACTGTTCCAGTTAAGTCGATACTTTTAAGGGCGAAGCAATATTCAAGTGTGTGTTGCAATAATCTTCGAAATGAGTCAATACTTTTGACTGGTAATGTAATTCAAATATATATGAATTGATTTGAACATTTGGAAATGATTGCAATATACAGAAAAAATATTGAAATAGAAGAAAAAGTGAAAATTAGAAATAAATAATGATGAATAAAGTTGTAAATTAGAGTAAAGTAATCTGTACCAGAAATCCAAGAAATCTCCGACACCCTTTTTCTTATCAGAGAGCGGGTAATAGCGCTATAACCACAAGCCATATAGCGCTAGCCCAAGTAACAAATTCAGTTTTATTCCAGCCGTATAACACTCCTGCCGGTTTGGTGTCAAAACTACATTCAAAACTGTTCTGTCCACCAACACCACCTCTATGCATCTTTAAAGCCGAAATATATACAAAGTGGCCCACTCTTTAGACGGTTGCATTATGGTCCGAATGGACAAATTTCACGACAAAAATCGATAACTCGAAAACCATTAAGTTTAGACAGATGGTGTCTTCGGGAGATTTGATTTTTCAAATAAGATCTATCTTTTGGTTTGGGTTGTGACTAGGGTGGTCCTTTTATGTTCATGATAAAAATTTCAACTTTTTATTCTT
This sequence comes from Aedes japonicus, assembly GCA_034211315.2. Classification (NCBI taxonomy): domain Eukaryota; kingdom Metazoa; phylum Arthropoda; class Insecta; order Diptera; family Culicidae; genus Aedes; species Aedes japonicus. Next base: position 32,797 of record JASCZW010003160.1, on the reverse strand, counting down.
ATGGTTTAGAGGATTTTTTGTTTCAACAGAATTGTATATATTTTAATTTAATGAAACTTTGGTGAAGAAATTTTAATTCTATCTCATCTACGTATCGTTTTATAACAGTTTTTCTAACTTTCCTTAGGGCGGGACTTGAAAAAACAGTTTTTTTGCTGTAACTTTTTTATTTCAATTTGAATTTGAAAACATTGCAAAGATGACTTTTAGGGTATAAAATGACGCACATTTTGAAGATACAAGATAGTTGCTATTTATTGTATTAGCAAAGTTGTAGGGGTTAAAGTGTAAAATAATATACGTTTTTGGAAGATATCTTATTCCTTTATTTGCAAATATTTGCAAACACAGAGTCCGTGAACTGAAAGTACAAACTTCCATCTACAAGATCTTTGCAAAATTGTTTGTCCCCTTTTGTCCCCTTCATGGAAAAAAATCTTTTTAAATTTGGTAGATTTGCATTTTTTCTGCATAATTTTCGATCAGCAGCATCAAAAATTATCACCAAAGACCGTAAGAACTCGAGTTTTTTTTATGAAAATGTTTATATTTTTATATTAATCCATCTCCGTTAATTTATTAACATTCATATCACAGACAAACAGACATAACACATCGAACATTTGTTACTACAAATAATAGTCTCTAACACACCTGCGCCATCTTTTGAGCACACTGTGATGGATAACTAAGCTGAACAGATGGCAGAAGTGTGTTAACGTCAAACGAAAATCGGCTATACGCACTACCTGTGGCGATATTACCAACAAAGAAACATTTGAATTGACCGTTTAATGCGTAATCGATGAAGAAACTGCAAGTGTTATGTATGTTTGTCTGTGTTAGCATATTTTAATCTTCGTTTGACGTTAAAACACTACTGATATCTGTTCAGCTTAGTCATCCATCACAGTATGCTCAACAGATGGCGCAGGTGTGTTAGTGACCATGATTTGTAGTGAAAAATGTTCGATGTGTTGTGTCTGTTTGTCTGTGATATGAATGTTAATAAATTAACGGAGATGGGTCAATATAAAAGTATAAACATTTTCATAAAAAACTCGAGTTGTTACGGTCTTTGGTGATAATTTTTGATGCTGCTGATCGAAAATTATGCAGAAAAAATGCAAAACTACCAAATTTAAAAAGTTTTTTTCCCGAAAGGGGACAAAAGGGGACAAACAATTTTGCATAGATCTTGTACATGGAAGTTTGCACTTTCAGTTCACGTACTCTGTGTTTGCAAATATTTGCAAATAAAAGAATAAGATATCTTGCAAAAACGTATATTTTTTTACACTTCAACCCCTACAACTTTTCTAATAAAATAACTAGCAACTATCTTGTATCTTCAAAATGTGCGTCATTTTATACCCTAAAAGTCATCTATGCAATGTTTTCAAATTCAAATTGAAATAAAAAAGTTACAGTAAAAAAACTGTTTTTTCAAGTCCCACCCTAAGGAAAGTTAGAAAAACTGTTATAAATCGATACGTAGATGAGATAGAATTAAAATTTCTTCACCAAAGTTTCATTAAATTAAAATATCTACAATTCTGTTGAAGCAAAAAATACTCTAAACCATAAGAATAAAAAGTTGAAATTTTTATTATGAACATAAAAGGACCACCCTAGTCACAACCCAAACCAAAAGATAGATCTTATTTGAAAAATCAAATCTCCCGAAGACACCATCTGTCTAAACTTAATGGTTTTCGAGTTATCGATTTTTGTCGTGAAATTTGTCCATTCAGACCATAGTGGGTTGTGAAATTAAATCAATAAAACCTTTACAATATCATAAAGATTTTGAAAATGTTCTAGTGAAAGATGTTATGAACCTTTTATAAAACCTATTGGCTGCCATCAAAACCAACAAAGGCTCAAATGGCCACAGCTGTCAAACTACACTTTGATATCGTGGTTGGTTTTTGTTGTTCTGCTTTGTTAGATTCTCTGCTCTTCTGATTCATTTAACAGTAAAAAATGTCTAGGAACAAAATTCTAGAGTTGCGGGAAATTTTGTTTGATAGTAAAATATCAAACACAAGTAAAATATCCAACCAAATAATATGCGCATTTAATTGTATGGTGAGTATTGGCACGATAAAAGCAGGAAACTAACATTTGAAATTTGGTGTATTTCCACATTTCAATTTTTTATTTCAATATAGCGATTGGAAAATATCACAGTTTTGCCAAAAAGCCAATTTATCTTCGCCATGGCTACTATAAAACTATTTGGTCATTTCGTGACTTTCCTCAATGTCAATGTCCAGTTTATTGCATTTACTGGAGGCAAATGGTGCTTTTTCAAATAATCATTATAAGATAATTTGAATGAGTCCTAAAACGGCATTGCAAAACAGCATTTTACGAAAATAAAACCTTTGATAGGAGAATAAGGAATTTTAAAAATAAGGTTTAAAGATCGTTGTGAAGAAGCTATGTGGAGTTTCACAAACCTGACTAAAATTTAAAACCTATGGGCACCTCCGACTGCCATAAAAAACTATATTGATTTCTAGTGGCATTCATAAATCTTCAATGAAACTTAATAAAGGAGGATGGTTTTGGCAATGTAAGTTGGGAGGACAGGGCGTTATTTCACCCACTATTAATTTCCCTTTTTCTTTTATATCTACTAAAGACTGTGAGTTACCAATTCTTCCCTATCTCCATCGATGCATGGACGTGGCCAGGTGCAATGTCTTCAACGAACTATCCTTCATCGTAGCTTCACGAGGTGTGCTAACTTCAATGCAAATGCTTCAATTCAGAAAAAATGACGGTGATGAGCCAACATCAAAAACATAAGTATTCCATCAATCTCCCCGGAATCAAACTAATCTGTATTCAAAAGAGAGAGAGAAAGCCCACTATGCCTCGTATTGACTTTCAACCCTAGTGGGTCCACAAATACGGATGTTTGTCATTAGTCCGAGAAAAATCAAATAGGATCTCGTTGAAAGCAAAACAGAACGATTCGATACAAAAAGGTAACAATCTGACCGATCCGAGAGAGAACCCCTTGAAAGCAGAATAGAAAGCAAACATTAACCCACTCTCAGCTCTAGCCGGGCATTCTTTCCACTGAAATCAAAGAGGTCCCTTTGTCGACATTTTTTCTCGGGAAATATTTACCAATTCATCTAAAGGACAACTGGAAGGTGGAAGGGTCGAACAAACGCAAATATTGATCCCCCTCTTTGCTCGCAACAAGAGGATCAATCATGCCTCGAGGGCCGCCTCCAGTTCCACGTTGCTGGTTGTTCCGAGTTCCGAATGCCGGAGTTGACTTTGATTATTTGAAAAATGACTGCAATTTAACCTAACGCGTGTACTTCCATTTTCCATATCTTAATCAAGTTAACAAATTTTCTAATTAATCCTACTTCCTCCTCCGGTCCTGTTGTTCCGCCGCTGGACTGCCCTGCCATTCCGAAAAGGACACTGTGTCAGGATGTGTGATCGACGTTCGTGTCGGTGCGAGAGTGAGTGTTTAAAATATTGCTGTCATTAGTTTGTGTCAAAGGATGGGAAGAAAAACGCACTAGCTGACTGGTTGGCTGGTTGGCTCGTTTGTGTGCCCCGAAAGGGTGCTACAAAATGGAAGGGTGACATAAACTGCCAATCACGGTGCTAATAATTAGTTGGATAAACGAGAAACGACAACTAATTCGAGTTGCGTTTTGATTAAATGGATTTAAAAGGCGGAAGGTTTTCGATTGTTTGGGTGCCGAAGGAATCCTTCAAAAGTCCCGGCCTTAGATCAGATTACGTGTTTATCAGAGTGTCGGGTTATCTCTGTCAGTCACATCATCAACAGCAACAGAAGCACTCAGGCTTCTCTCCATTTCCGTTCCATTCATCGGCTCACATTCGTGTCCTTTTAATAAATGTACTCTCGAGTCATCCCATCTCCGTTCCCTCGTATTCCAATGCCAAGGTAGTCGTTTTTTTTCTCTTCTTCAAACCTTGAATCAAACCAGACACGGGACAGGATGATTAATGAGAAAACATCTATCTATTGCGTAGAAATGTATCCCTCCTGGAATTACCACCGTCAGCAGACGATAACCGAGGGTCAGTCTATTCAAATGACACCCTCGGCCGAACTGATATTAAACCATGACAAGAACTTTTCGAAAGATTTTCGGAAACTTTCACTTTTGCCTACATTCAGGATGTGATTAGCTGTCATCCTCCCGCGTGGAAGATTAAGCCAAAAATGAATGCATGGATTTTCGGGAGTCAAAACTTTTCTGTACAACGATAAGCACTATCCAATCCTAGGTAGGTACGGGCGAAAAATGAAATCTAATTTATACGTGCGCATTTATGATAATGATCATGATGTATTAGTCACTTTTACCCTTCTCACCACGTGCTTTGAATGGGTCTGTCGTCGTCGCCGCCGTCTGGCATCCGGTCTGCCTTCGGTATTACGGATTGTCAGCTGCGATTATCGTGATACACTGTCATTCATCCGTCTATTTGCTTATTCATTGAGTTCCCTCCAAGAAAAAGAGGTTCACAACTTCACGGTGTGGACGGGACTGGGGAAAGGATTCTCTGTAGACGATACGACGCTCCTGGTGTCACTTCTTCTGCCACACTGTGACTGAGCGATAATGATTGGTACGATGATGATGGGAAATCGGAGTGTCAAGCGAATGATGCTACACGTCTATGATAGTTCCTTTGCGATGTAGATATATGAGGATGGAAGTTGATGGGAGATAGGGAATAGTTTTTCTTGTTGAAAATTTACAAGTCAGATCATGAACTCGAAAGGTCTCACAGTGACGATTCTTTTGTTGTTAAACGCTAAGTTATGGGTCGCAGTTATCCATGGCAGTGACCTCTCCTTTACTCGACTTCCAGCTCACCAAACGAGCAACTCTAGTTGAAAACCTCAGCTTTGAACCACTGAAACAGCTCTCGAACGTTACTCAACCAATCCAAATGGCATAACGATGAGAAATCAAAACGAAATAAGAGGCCATTAAACCCACCTCTGCCCCAAAGAGAGTCGTCCAACTCACTCCTCACCGGTGGCTTCTGTCTGAGCTTGAGGCTAATCTGAATTTTGATAATTTGCATTTCGAGTGGTTGTCCTTTTGTGGCCAAATGCTGCCCGAGCGAGTCCGGCACCCACAGACAAAAACCCGTCTCTCGGTTTCCGAGCCGGAATTTATGCCCCTCAACTCCCCCCTCAAAAACTGAACTGCCAAACTGATCCTTCGGGTTCGGAAAAATAATCGCTTCGACGAGTCACCAGTCCTCTAGCCCGCAAATTGAAGGGACAATAACTTTCGGAGGTAACCTTTTTCCTTGCGGTAGATACACAATTTTTAATGTGAAACAGAAATGGGAATGGGGTGGGGTTCAGAATGGAATCGAAAATAGCTCTCCGAGACACTCAATTTATGGCTGGGAGGCATTTCAACCTCTTCGGGGATCCGGTCGGTCAAAGTTTTCCGAAAACCAGTGGAATGGTGATCGGAAAGCTGGGCAGAAGTAGGAGCAACTGAGGAGAAATTGTTTCCGATAACGATTGTCGCTCTCTCCTCTGGACTAGAAAAATAACCAGAATAACAAAAAGCAAAAGCAAATATCTCGTACACCAAGGATTAGAAATAATCGAAAAACTGTCCATTAAAACGGCAGAATCGATAAATATTCCTCCGACAACCAACGTCAAGGAGACAGAAGCATAAAAAAAGACAGTTAAGAGACGCACCAGCAGCGCTTGGAGGCACTTTCCAGGGGTGGCTTAAGCTTACTTTCGGTTCGTTTCGGAACATTTGATTTTATCGGCCCGATTTGGAGTTTTCTGTGGGGGAGGGCTGAGAGGTGAAAAACTTTACCGGAAAATACCATTTTTCGATCGACTTATTGGGGAAGTAAATTTTTACTTCACCCAAGCGGAGAATAATGGCTTATCTGATAGTGAGAAGCAGGCTGGAATTTGGAAGCAAATCAGTAGGCCGGGATGAGTGGGATGAAGCCTGGATGCCTTGGAAACATGATTGGATTGATTATCACAAAGCGTGCTGGGATTTTAATGAATGCAGTGAATTCTATGTAATCGATTCGATTCATTTATGTGATTTGCTGATATTAGTTCTTTGCAGTTCATATCCTGGGAATCTTGAAACTACCTTTTTATCATCAGTAGAAATGTCTCCTCGGAACTCTTTTCAACATAGCATCAGATTCTTGAGATGATGGTTCTAAAGTCACGTTTGAGAGTCGTGTATTTGTCAAAGTGCTCAACTGTCCCACGTCTACGGAAAACTTTTTACGCGTTGGACTATTTACGGTAAACCTCGATGAATTGTTGGTTCTGGCAACACGGATTGATATTGGGTCTTCACACTCGCGAGCTGGTGCTGACACACATTTTAGACCATTTTTTCTTGTCCTTCTGGCAACCGCGTTTGGTCAGCTGATTTTAGGATAACGTTATCCTGGAAGCCAACCAACCGAAAATTTATTCAGTCTGCAAAGAAGAGATTGAAGTGAGCTTTTCCATGTCTTTTGTCGCGAAAGATCAATTCGGCTTTTGAGAACTTTTTTGTAAGGTTAAATTGGTGCCGTTGGTTTAATGCTGCTTGTGGAGTTGCTGTTCTTCTGCTATTCTTCTCAAAATCACTAGGTGATCACTACCGTGGGGATCCTGAATCACGGTCCATGAGCAACCTTACGATAATGGACTAAGTGTGAGGTCTAATCTACTACCAGCTGAGGACGGACCAGTCCAATGAGGTCTATACAGGTGGATAAGAAGAAGTGGTTAAGTTGTATTAGTGTAATGCAAAATACTGTCATTGTGTTCGTGAGATGAACCTGTTATTTGTAAACATGCGTGACGTAGATCTCCAAAAACAACGGTTTACAACAGCAGCAAATCACAAGATGGCATATTTATTTTCGGTAATTGGTATAATTTTTAAAAGATTTGGCTGAAAAATGCCTTTATGTGCACTAAAAGGTTGCGGAAAACAACTTAACTTGCTTTGTCATCATTCGCTTGTTTTTGGAGTTTTACGTCACTACCCGAAATCATGGATTGTTTACACATTTTTCGTTACTAATACCGACAAGCGCCACCTGTATAGACCTCATTGGGACCACTTAAGCGTATTACTTCTCCGTTATGGAGAATTGTCATATTGAAGTTGTCACAGTGTTCGTATGTAGATATACACCGTGTCCAATATGTTCTCATACAAAATAAAACTCTATTTATTTCAAATCGATAATCCAGATTTTATTGATAACTGTACCCATTATATTGTAATATAATACTGATCAACTTCAGCATATGTTTTGGAATAACACTGCCTTTTACCTTCTTGACCAGCTCCAGACGTTTTTCGAAACCGTCAAAGGCGGCACGCACGACTTCCATCGGCATTTTGTCCCAAATTCATTTGATTACGGTTTTGAATTGGTTCAGATTAGACGCCCTGTGGTCATTTACCTTCGTCAGCATATATGACATAACGAAATAATCCAAGGGAGTCAGATCTGGTGAACTGGGAGGCCATTCATTCTTGTCGGTAAAATTTTCTCGGCACCAGCCATGAACGAGATTTGCAGTATGCGATGGCGTTCCGTCCTGCTGAAACACATAGCGATCTTCTCCAAACACCTCTTGTACATATGGCTGGACAACTTTCTCCAAAACTTCCGTTTTCTAATATACGGCATTCACATTTTCGATGAAAACCAGTGGTTATTTGCCTCGCTTGCAAATTCCTCCCCAAACCATCACTGACGCAGCACTTTGGAACCGTGGAATATTCCTATCACTCTCTGAAACAGTTCTCGAAGCGAGAGCCCACAATCTGTCGTTCTGGACGTTGTGGGATTGTTGCAAGACGAATTATTTTTCGTCGGAAAAGATAATTTTTCAAATTTCTGAAAATAGCGCCCGAGCGCTCACCTTTCAAAAACTTTTTTATCACCACAGCACGAAACTCCTTCATCGCTGGTAAAAGATAAACACTGAATGAAAACAATCGGACATAACCTCAAAGCGTTTGTATAAACATAGTGCAAACCTGCACCAACACATACGTGAAGCATGTTGAGTAGTTGCACGACACCAATTCAAGGAAAAAGTGTATGAGAATATATTGGACACGCTTTATTGCGCCAAGTGCTATGAAGCGATCACTGGCATGGAATTGGTCATATGCCGAGGATACTGCGGTGGCATGTTCCACATTACTTGTTCAAATGTGTCACGGGCACATTTGGGCTATTTCACGCCGCATCGCAAAAACTTGTTTTGGATTTGCGATAAATGTACTGAGTTATTTGAAAATTCACATCTCCGTTCTATTACTTAGGTGGCTGATGAAAAATCTCCGTTGGTGTCTTTCACTGAGTTAATCAGTAGCTTACATAGGGAAATAAAGGTGTTGTCGCATAAGCCCGCATCGTGTATTCACCAACAACCAGGCAATGACCCCAAATCGGACAAACTCGAGTGCCAAGGGACCTCGCGGACCTGATTTGGAACAAAAGGTGTTCGAATGTCAATCTGGTTCCAAGCTTTACCGCTCAACGAGTGAACAAATGTTGGCTCTATTTCAAGCTAAACAATGCATTAGGTCCTAATTAACATTGGGAGACTCTCTTTGTCGATTTTGGTTTGCGTTCCTACGGCTATGTAAACACATTTTCAAGTATTCTCAACATACAGTACGGTAGTATGAAGTGTGATTAAGGATTCAATACGTCGGAAACATCAGCAAACCGTTTATTAGACAAGCTTTTAACCAAAGAGAAAGTAGACGAAGAGAATCTCTCATTGTTAGTTAGGACCTAATGCATTGTTCAGCTTGATTTGTCTCGAATAGGTCCTGATGTCACCAACGAGGAAATGTTGGTATTGATTCGTGCAAACCTTGGTTTGAGCTAGGACCCAGAGGTTATCAAACTGGTGGTCAAAGGAAGGGATACAAGCAACATGACCTCCTTCAAAATTGGTTTGGTCCCTTCCAAGAAGACAAACGCGCTTGACAGTTCGACATGGTCGGAAGGAATAATGTTCCGTGAGTTTGAGGAACATTCAATTCAAAAATTTCGGAAACCCTTCGCTATATTTCCGACGCCTACAAACGGTACAGCACCGTTAATTATGATGCAACGTTAATTAACTACACAGATAAAAAGAAACATTGAATTTTCTGCGTTATCTTACGCACATAAAGGGAATGCTAGATTAGGCAGTAAATTTAAGCCAGATAACGCCTGAATCTAGCCTGTTGTGCGAACGATTCCATACATTATTGTATGGCGCATGAAAGATTGCAAACAATTTCGTTGGTTACGTCTCCTTGATTTGATTAATTGCTTTACGATATGACAATCAACCACTTGTTTTTACACCGGGACGCACCAAATTTAGTGTAATCGAAGCCCTCGATCCCTTCACAGCAGTCGTGCCATTAGACCTGCAGCCGTCCCGGGCCTATGTGTGGAAGTGGAGAGAAACGCTTCTTCATGCAAGTACAACTCCATTATTTGCCCAGCCAGACCTGATTCGCCCTTCGATTCCAGTCACTCTGATTATACGCCTGCTTCGCTTCACGGACTACTAGCTATTAGGTCCCCCAACGAACATAGCCGAGTCCAATTTCGATGCAATAGTTCTAACCGAAACCTGGCTCCATGGTCAAATCCATTCAGCCCAACTATTTGGAGATCAGTTCACAGTTTTTCAAAATGATCGTAATCGCATAAGTAGCAATAAATCTCGTGGTGGTGGCGTCTTGACAGCAGTTTTCAAAACACTTCACACCCTTCGCTCGAGCAGTTATCTTTCCAGATAACAACTCCACACAGGAAGTTAAGTATCGGCGCCATGTAGGGAAGCGGAACCTATTCTCACCATATTACATATATCCATCACATTCTGCAGCCATCCAACTTCAAACGTAAAAAGATGTTTAATTTCTCCAATAAATGGACGCAGTAACCAAGAATATATAATCCTGGCAAATAAAATAAGGTCTTGAATATAATTAAAAGCTACAAAAACGTTTCGGAGACTTAAATTTCGTAAAAATAATTAGCAGTCAGATTTTCAACACAATTTCTTACCTTTGCACTACAAATTCGTCGTATTGATCTAACCGTACTAGGGAATATACTCGAGCCAGACTCCAAGTTTTCTGTTTAATTGCACTGTATCCTCACATATTTTCGGTGCGTAATTGCACAAGCTATAAAAATCACACTTCACTTATTACACTAGCCACACGAGAATCTACGAATACGTGATAAAATACTAGAAAACTATGCCTAAATACGCTTGCACCTATTCTGAACCGTGTTTACAATCGACGTAATCGCTTGATGTTGCACTGCTCACATACTGTATAGCATACACATCAACGCTAGTGTGCGTGTTCAATCATTCATAGAGCATTCTATGCCCAACGTTATGGTGAGTCTTGTTGTCAATATTCTCATAGAGGAATAACAAACAAACCCTTTCATTTTGTCTTGGTTATATGCATGCTACCCAACACACGTGAAGTGCTGTCTAATAATCTACTTCATTTTTGGGTGTAGTGAAGAGCGTTAACTTGTTTATATTTTTTCTTGATTAAAATCAGTACGATTAACATATGTACACAGATGGGATTAACGTTTTTCGTGATATTATTAATATAGGTTCATAGCAGTGGCACCTTTTCGGTATTAAATTGGAAGAAAATTATCAGAATCGAATGTTGTGTGTGTTGCTAAACGATTAACGCTAAGTGAACGAATAAATTGTGAATAACTTGTGTACTCAGTGTTCGGTATTCATTGCATATTCACCGATTTCCACTGGAGGTCTGCTTATTGAGCTCAATATAGGTTCCGCTTTCCTACTTACAACCTCTCGATAGAAAATCTGATTTAAGCTGCATTGAGAACCATATCAGTTCGATTGGATCTGTATTATCCTATTTTGGATCACAACGACTTCGCTTCACTATTTGGCGATTACAACCAGTCTGGGTTGATTTGGAATGTTCCGACGATTGGTCATCCTACAATTAACGTTCTTCGTTCGGATATGTAACCCGTCTGCTGTGCTTTGATGGATGGATTCAGCCTTAATGATTTAGCGCAAATAAATTCAACGTTGAATTGTAACTCGAGAATGCTTGATATTGCGTTGGTAACTGAAGCTGCCGTAATCGAATGTGCTATAGTGGAAGCCTCCGAACCTTGAATTAACCTCGACGCAGATCATCCTGCGGTGGAGATCACTATCAATCTATCAGTACCTATAATCTTCGATAACATCGTTGATCCACATGGCCTGAATTTCCGTAGAACTGATATTGTTTCTATGAGCCAATCTCTGTCTAACGTCATTTGGCAGTTCCTTGACTCGTGCTCCACTATCCATGGAGCGATAGATTTTTTCGACAAGTTTGTGTCCCGGGCTATATCAGATTTTGTTCCGCTGAAGAGACCTGCTCGTAAACCTCCTAGCTCATGTACGTTACCTGAAACACGTGAGATCGAAGGCTCTTCGTAAGCACTGCAGAGCTCGAAATCAATTCACCAAGCGAATATTCTCTACAGCTAGTACCAATATCGAATGTACAATCGCCTTCTCTGCAAGAATTATTCAAAACGAATTCAATTTAAGCTTCGGCACTCTCCAAAGTTGTTCTGGTCATTTGTGAACAGGAATTAAAAAAGGAAGAAAAAGGAATTTTAATGAGTTACCGGTTTGAGAGAAGTTTAACCCAAAAGCTCATTGAGCAAGGTCTGCGCCGAAAAAGCAAAAGCAGTTACAGCAAAAAATTTACAAATGCTCGTAAATTAACCTCAAATCTAAGTCTGTAGAGCGTTAAAAAATTGCCACTTGACTGAAAAGTGGAATGTGCAAGCCTTAAATTTACACGATCCTTCTCTTTGGTGTTATAACTACACAGAAAAAAAATCTGAATTTTCATTGTGATGTAAAAATCAGAGCATGTAAAATTGTCTCTCCTTCCACACGAAGTAGCCACTTGCATGAAACAGTTGTAACGAAGACGAACTTTTGTATACAATATTTTCGGAAATAAATGGAATGTCCCAGAACTTTACACGATTTATAATGTTAGCTTGTACGTTTTGTGACGCTCCATTTGGGTGCATGATAAAGAACAGAAATTCGCGCTACTTTTTCGAGCTGTGTAAATCTGACATCAGGCATTCGGCTTGCGAGTTGCACCCATTTGGAAATCATTCAACCGAAACCCAGACATTTGTATTGTAAATGTTACCAACAACAATATTCCCAGGCCATAGTTGGGAACCTAGAAAAAAATATGTGCCTAACATTGGGTCTATAGTTTTTTTGTTAAATCATTAATATTTTACCTATGTGACCTGTTAGTTTATACACTGAAAATTTATTTTTGTAAAGTAGCTTTCACGCGTTTCGTAAACATGGATTTTGTACATAGCACAAATGTATCGTATATTGTATGAAACATTCATATTGGTTTTTATCTGGTTATATGCTATCATTACACCTTTTCGTACAATGCAAGAAATTAATTTCGTAAAGACCAGCCAATTGCTGCGGCTCTTTTATCGTACTCAAGCTAAATTGTGTAGCTGCTGGGATGGGATGGAATAATTTATCCATCCCAAAATAAAAATCAGAGCGCTACCGAGAGTTATAACTTCATGCTTATTTATGAAGTATCTTCTCACGAGACAGCATGGCCCAGTGAGATCAACCACGGATTCAGTATCAGCACTTTCCAAAAATTAAGGATCGAATCCCATGTCAGAAACATTTAAAAAAAAAAGCTGCACAACTCCACGTGGTTGCGCTTTTTTGTCAATTACATTTTGAGTCGATAAAGAAGATCTGTCAGTCCTTCATGCAACCACCAGAGAGACGTTTCTTTAAATTTGTGACCAAATATTCGTAGCTCTTTGTATTGTTTTCGTACAATGTACGAATGTTCTTTCTGTGTCAACAAAAGCATCGTGCTTTTGACAGTTGCGCGTGTGCTGTAAATTACGAAGGTATCTTCATAAAAACAACAAATCAGTTTCGTTGCGGAAAACAACGAATGGATTTGAGAGTATTACCTTCGATTTTGTAATATTAACTTAAATAAACTTTCAGTGTAACGTGTGACTATTTTCTGTACATCTTGGCTGCATTGTTCGATTTATAGGTTCAATTTCGGCAAATTTAGATCATTTGAAGATCGTGTAGATAATATGTTCAGTTTAACCAGTATAGTCATGGTGTCTAAAAAGTTAAAGAAATCGAAAATTACACGGAAGTGTGATGAGCTATGAATTGATTAATAATGTCTCAATTGCAACCGACATATTTGGTTATCCTGACAGCAAAATAATTTTGTTGATTATCGCCGAAATAATGACATATTTGGTACATAGGCCGAATCAAGGAGCCAGGCTAATATTACATCTCGTTACCCTACAAGTTTGAAAACGAGCGGAGGGCATTGAACGGTAGTATCCGATCAGGCACATCCTTGAGATTAAACTGTAGTAGTATTCGTAAAATTACATTTTGTGTACCTCAACTTATTTTTACGTCACGTCATGTAAGTTATCATCTCGAGTTTCTATGGTCTTGTAAATCTAAGAACAGACCTAATTTTTGGTCAAACAGGCCGCTCCTTTTATGCGCATCCAAGTAGACTTAAATTTACATGTTTGTTCTTCTTAAAGTGTACTAAACGTATGGGTGGCGTTGATTTCTTATAAACCACCAACAAACGTGTGTGCAACCCGGTTTCTCAGCTGCAGACTAACATTGGCTAGTTGCCTCATTGGTAGTTATACTTCGAAAAAACGCGCCACCTGTATAGACCTCATTGGGATAGCTACGCTTCTCTGACGTTGGATGTCACAAGATGTAAAGGATGTCGGACGTAATCGTCGTTTGTTCGGCCATGCAGTAAAAAAAATAACATCTACTTTTCACGTTGATCTATCACGATATCCAACAACACCATATGCTAGACCAATCATTTGCAAGAGTGTTTTGAGATTCGTGATAAATCTGTGCTTGAACTCATTGTTTACAATTTGCTTTTAGGCCCTAATCATGAATTACTCGAGAATTTACTTATTCAGTGGTGAGATTTTGAGTGCAATGTACCCGAACATGCGTAACATTTGTTAATCGTGAGCTGGAGCACAGTGGGTCTGCATCTGTCAAAACTTTTCAGTTGATGAAGAAAATTGCAGTCAATCAATTTTTCCGTCATTCTAATCTGAAAACATAACGATCACGAGTGTCTATATTCTGCTTTTGAAGTAAGGCTTCTCATACTTAGCGTAATCAGTATAAAATTGTGAATGGAACCCGAGGACTCTTCTAATTGGTTTCAATTTGATTGTTTCCAGCCAGTCCCAGAAATCAGAATCATTTTCAATGAACTCTATTTGTGACAGATCGTATTGCACTTAGCACCTAGAAATATTGTTTCAGAGGGTCTTGCCACTGTCGTGGGAAATGCAGCCGGGCAAAAGCGTATTTAGACACTGATTTCTTTTTTATGAATCTCAGCATGATTGACTGTACTTACTCGAAAAGCATCCCGAGCGAAGTGGTCGGAACATAATTTCTTTACCGCGAAAGCTTGCACTTCCTGCATGGACAAAATGTGCTGCAGTTCGGGTGACCTAGTGGTTGCATCTAGAATGATTTTTCAGGACCATTAGGGGCGAATATATAAAACTGTATGTGCCAATTACAATGATTATGAAATGGCAGTTAAATTTCTTACACACTTTTTGAATTTGCCTTAGATGACTATTCTCTGTGGTTATACTGAGTAAAGTTGTAGCTGCGATAATTTTCTATTTATCAAGATGAATACATAAGCTATACATATACTAAACAATTTGCGGTTAACCATAATAATTCCCCAACCAATCCTAAACATTGTGTTTCAAGTCAGTTTTAAACTTACTGAGTTCAAATTGTTGGTGGCATATTTATACGGCCTTTACTAGAAATCGATAATCGAAGTTGCATCGAAAATCGAAGTTGCATCAGACTTTCTACATAATAGCGAAAATAGAGAGTCTTAAAGCCAAAGGCACTGGACACCAATGTCATTCCTTAAGAGTTTCCTCATACAATCCAAAAAAGGAAAAAAACGTTTTTCTATCATTTCTCAGTACTGCGACCGAGTCAATTCAACTTTTGAACTCTCTAAAAATATCACCCTTTCTTCCAGAGCATGCAAAGCACATGCCGATGGGAATCAATCAACGTTTGCATGTTTTCTTTCTTCGCGCCGCAGTATATCATAGGAGAGAGAACAAGACGAGTGAGTGTTGACTGTTATCAAGATTTCGATTTTTCAATCTCCCCCTCAAACCGACATCACCCGTATCCGCGCTGAAATATTGGTGCAAAATTTGGATCTGAGAACTGATGCCATGAAGTACGAAAGGTTTTCTGTTGTCCCGGGACGAAATCTGATACTTGAGGGCCCTATATACAATCAGAAACACAACAATGGCATGCCAACGACGAGGACGACGACGAGATAGGAATCGATTATATGACATCGATAAGTGAAGGTTGAGGGTCGGTACCTGGCCCATGACTCTCGCGCCATTTCTCCGAATCGAACGTATGGGAAATTTATGTTCGCTGATAACAAAGAAAAGCAATATTTTGTGACACTCGACGAACGAATTAGGTTTTGAATTGTGCCGGGAGGTTTCGTGAAATGGAAAATCTTTTGAATGAGTTATGCTTCTGCAAACCTTCTTGAACCAAATTGAAGTACCATGCACATTTTAGCCTCCACACCGTGACCTCGAATTATGATTGAAATGGATTGCGAAAACCCCAAATCGTTTGAAATCAAGATAGAATGATATATTGCAGCAATTTCATCATCAAAACATGCACACCCCTCTCTACCTACCCACTCAGTGCAACGTATCCAGCAGGGAAGACGATATCCCTAAAATGAACAACACCTTATCGGAGTTTCATCTTTTGCATCGCTCTGCCGACATATTTTATCGAACCAAAGCAGAGTGCGGAGAAATGTAATTCGATACTTTCTTCGGTTCGATTCGAGTTCGGCCGCATATCCTCTCCCATCCATTCATTGCACTGCACGGTATTCCGGGAACAGACACAGACACATCAGGGATAGTCATTGTTTCGAATCTGGAGGAACCCGGCCATCGAAAACATATGCTGCCTGTCGGCCTGTGACGAGGAGACGAGGTTTTTAAAATTGCTGCACGATTTCGTCTGGTGAATGTTTTTTCAGCCCTGATCTACAACTCGTCATTTTGTGGGCTAGGTTCAATTTTGTGTGATTTTTGCGCTTTTGCTTTAAGCCGGGGATAATCCGTTACTGTTTTCCTTTCTGCTTAGCAGCAGTTGCGGCAGTAGTGGAATCCTCTAAAGCACGGGAGCATGGGTTGTATTGTTCGTTCATGATGAGACAGGATTAAGGCGAGATATTGCATCATTTTGGGAGGTGTATGTTTGTGTGAAATGTTGACAGTTGACAGTTTTGTTTTTCAGTGATGCTGGTATTTGCCGTTTTTTGGTTGGCTCAATAAATGGAATAAAAGTTGTTTGGTTTGGTTATTTTAAACCAGAAAATTTATCATGTTCGTATTCAGTGAATAAGCAAATTGAATATATTATTTAATCCAGTTTGCCCTCATGGTTACAAACCTTCCATGGGAAAGTTCATTTATACTTAATGACCACTTTAATTATATTATCATCTTTATAGCTAAGAAAATAAATTTTCAATGGCGCGTAAAATTTACCCTCGATCAGCTTCAAGCCAAAGCAATCGTTAACAACGAAGTTATTTGCCATCTTTCATACAAGGGACCTAATTTAGGCGATATTCGGCCAAAGTTTACATCAAATATACCATGAATTAATGCCGCATTTAGCATACCTTAAAAGTGCATAAGTTCAAACATTAAGTTTAATAAATAATTCACGCATTAAAAAGGCGATTATTTCCGGATGGATAGTAAAAAAGAGCGTAAAATTATATTTGACCAAACCAAATTGGATTTTATTCATTAAGAAATTGAAAACTTCACAGAAATAATTCTATTCCCTGCCGTACACCCTTGCGACAGTTAAACGGCATTGTTAAAATATCTTTTTCCGTTCTTTTTACCATCCAGTCTTAAAGAGTCGCTATTTTTAAATGGGCACATTAATTCTCAAAACATATGTATGTAGGAAGCCACTATCCTAGCATGGACCTTTCCCTGCATGCGGTTCCACTTAACGATCATGGTCTATTACCGTCGAGGGGCGCACAGAGCACTCGACTAAGTGAGTCGTATTGAAAATACTATCGGATTTTACTCTATTTACAGAGTATTTACAAACAGTTTAGAGAGTTCTAAAGTAATGAGAAATATTTGAAAAATATGTAATGTCTCAAAGAGTATTTGAAGAGTGTTTAAAGTAATTAAAAGTGTTTCATGAGATTTAAAAGTACTCAATTTCATTTAAAGTACTTGACAGGTTTTAAGAGTTTTACACTTTCATTTCATTCTACTTAGTGACTGAGTAGAATTGTATTCCTTTCTCCTTTACTCACACGGAAATGTTACTCAGTTTACGTAAAAAGTGGATCTGCTTAAAAATGAAGCTGTTCCTTTTTGCAAAAAGTTAATTGACTTTCCGTGATAAAAAAACAGAACCGCAAAAAAGGGAGGGTGTTTTGAGCGTATACTTAAAGAATGTTAAATGTGGCATTATTAGGACTACTCATACTGAGTTGAAATGTTATTGGGTCAAAACCGATGTCAAAAAAGAAACCTTCTTAGATATGGTAAATTTAATATTGGACAGAATCATCTGGAATTCTGCCTATACAGTGCATTTTTCTTTTTTTCAATTTTCTTTAAATTTCCTTGCTAAATTTGATGAATTTGGATTAGGAATCAAAATGTTTATATGAGTGGTCTAATAATAGCGTGCTGTGTGTTTGATATTTTTAGGTTTTTAAAATGTATTCATTTGTACTCAAGGTATCTAAACAGTAGTAAAATATATTTATTTTTTATTTAGGAAGTAAATTGTAGTCAAAATGTAATTAAGGGGACTTAAAACACGTAACATGTATTGAATGATATTCGAATTATTGAATTGTTCTAAAAGTATTGAAAAGTATTCAAATGTATTTTGTGGTACTCAAAGCTTTCCATTGTAATAACAACGTATTTTCAGTATCAACATCTGCAGTTGTAATCAAAATAATCAATCAATACTTGAAAGTTCTTAAATCACTATTCTGTACTCAATAAATACATAAATACTGTACCTCAAGAATTCAAATTGTAATAGAAATGTATTTCATACCACTGAATGTTTTTCATTGTAATTGATGTGTATTTAAAATCTCTACTAGGTATTCTGATGTACTCAATATTAAAAGCGCATTTTTAATATTTTTAACAAATTTGTGCTGTACTCAAAGTTATTTGTGTTCATCGGTTACCGTTCCAAATTCCAAATATTGGGGACTATTCATAAACCAAAGTCTACGCTCCATACAAAAGTTCAAAA
This sequence comes from Aedes japonicus, assembly GCA_034211315.2. NCBI lineage: Eukaryota > Metazoa > Arthropoda > Insecta > Diptera > Culicidae > Aedes > Aedes japonicus. The sequence continues at coordinate 14,193 of JASCZW010003160.1, read as the reverse complement.
AATTGTATGGAGAAAAGTCTATGAGGGGGAGGGTCTACGAGGGAGGAGGGTCTGAGATTTTCAAAAATGAGTCTTCGTGGGTTATGAACTGGCCCTTGCTGTGTGAAGCGCCAAAATGGGTTGGACAGGCACGAAAGTTGATTCATTAACGTAACTCTTGCGGGAGTAAGAGAATCTCCTTCCAGCATCCGATAAACCACATAAAAATATGCAATTTAGTTTTGCTTTTTTTTTAGATAGTTTGTTGAGAAAGGCGCGTCAAATTCATTACAACTATTGGAATAGGATGAACCTCCGAGTACGAGTAAGTACATACAATAGCCCAGAACATTAATACATATCAGATATGATAAAGATTGTATATTGAAAAATTGCAACACATTGTTTAGGAGATAAATTTTTATTGCATGGGTTTAATGATGAAATTTCCGCAATGAAATTGATGAAATTTCGAGTAAAACTTGCTAAGCTTAATGTTTTCATGCGCAACATTCCAATCTTTCTAGTGGTTATGGAGATGACTTCCAAACAAGAAGTGCTTCGACAAAAACATATGGGCGTGGTCGTGGAAAATCCAGGCCAGTCTTACAAGCGCAATTGTTACACAGGCTTTGATGCGTAGCGTTAAGTCCAAGTTGCAAGCATTTAGCCTAGGAGAGGAGGTTGAATAAACCAACAATGCAAAAACATAGGTAATATGTGTTTATTTATTCCCTGAGTTTAAATAAATATCCGAGAAAAAATTCGAAAATTTCAAGGCTTCAGTAATACTTTACGTAAAATAGATAAATTTATATTTGGTAAGCTTACTGAAAAATTCATACTAATAAGAATTCTGATGATTTTCCTGAAACTATTTCATTTAAAAAAGACTAACGGTGCTCAGTGATGGAATTCTCAATAAAAAATCAATTCATCGTGCGATACATTTTCACTTGGGAACTTGCCGTTGCTAGTTTTACATTTGTGTGTCAATGTTTTGTGAGTGAACTTTTTCTACCGAGTCACCGACACGAGGATATGAAAAAAATCAGATCTTTTTTCTCTCTATATCTTTACACCATAATCGTTCTTGAAAAGCACACTGCGCATTTCATAGAAATGGAATCAGACAGAAGGATATCTCGCATAAATCTAAACATTTTCTTCAGCCTGACGTATGTCCGATGGTTGACTGGCTGGCCGTGGAGGTTGGGATGAATTTGTCCTCAATGCATCACGCCATTCCAGCAGACGTTTCCTATCACTCGAACTACCACCGCTAAATACATCTACATAAACATGTGAAAAGGGCCACTGAACCAATCGTAAACAATAACTTCAATTGTCGAATTCTCACGAATCACTACACATTCATGCAATCTTACTACGCAATCTGGTAGAGCTAATTTGCTCTACAAGATGCTGGTGTCGGTAAGCCGGAATCAGTTTATTTTTTCATGGGAAATCGACGTTTAAAATCATCATTGACGCTTGGCACTTAGAGCCTTCTAACATGTTTGGGTAGAGAAATCGAAGAACGGGATAATAGTAGTGGGTTGTCTGGCTGATTGTCGGGGAATTCTTTGTCAGTTCTGTTGTGGTTGAAAGTAAAAGTTTGACTAGGGCCGGTCCAGGATTTTTTCGGTTTGGAAATTTTCTTGATTTCCCTGTTTGGGGATATCCTTGGTCAGCCCAAAACTAAGGTGGTGGTTCCATTCGTGTTGAAACCTCACTCTGTAGCGGGCAAGATCGGATATTGGCTTGTATTTTGATAATGTCCTTATACAGAATTCTGTGATTTGAATTGTAATAGAATTTTCTGATCGCTGGGTTTATTTGCGAACATTTGTGGTTGACATCAATAGCTTTTCACAATTATATCGCTGTAAAGCAAATGAACAGTTTTGGAAGAAGTTTATATCTGTAGATACAATCAGTTCGTTTTTGGTTTTGCATAACTGGTTGAATTGTTTTTAAATAAATTATCTAATAGATAAATCGTCTAGCTCAAACCTTTGTAGGGGTAAGTGGCGGGACCATCATCATCATCATCATCATCATCATAAAAACAAACATCAAAACTCGCGTGAACATCGCCCACACATATTCGCTAAAGAAAAAGAACAAAGTCGATGGGATATTTGGTTGAATCGGAACTCAAATCCGAGTGAAACGTTGTGAGATAGAGAAACGAAAGATCTTTCGCGATGAGAAAGGAAACTTTTCCTCACTCTGCGCTTTCATGAACTTTGGATTGTATTTCGTTTGCAAACTTTTTTTGAAAATATATTTTTGCAATGAGCAAAGAGTTAACGTTTTTTGAAAACGATTTTTCCAACACTGACGGTGCTAAAGCGGGGCAATTCCTATAAGTTTATGCGAATCTATCATGTATTTAGAAGTAAAAATGATAAGCACTACATGACATTAATATGATTCTTCAAGGAATAAGTCGCTCAGCACAATATCTCTCGTGCCTCTTGTTTTAGTTTGCTCCTAAGCATTTCAATTACCCTTGATGTTCCGATCGTTGTGCCAATAGGTGCCACGGCCATTTGACAGTTCAAACGTTATGTTTTGGCTATGCCTGGCAACCTGGTCAGGCTATAAATGTGCCAGTTTCCTCTCTCGTTCTTCGAAAACGATTACTTTGATCTTTGTCCATTCGTTTAGCAATAAGGGCATAACGCCTCCGCCCGGAACTTTCCAAAGCCCTTAAGAAAAACTTCGTTTGCAATGTTCTTTCGCAGCTGTAATAGTCCGAGTCCTCTATACCGCTGGTAAAAGGAAGTTTTTTAAAGATAAAGTTATGAGCTAATCTTAAATTCACTTATTGTGAAACTAAACACAGCATAATTCTCTCATACTATGCGCGTGAGTGCTTTTCAGCGTCTTCGTCAAACAGCTCGATGATGACGGATGTGACGGTTGTGGGATTGAGAAAATATTTGATACCATTTTTGCGCAACACCTCACTTGCAGCACTTATCGGCACTCGGAGTTCTGCGTATGTTGCTCCATAAAAAATTTTTAACGCTGTTCCACCAGCTGCAACTTTTTCACGAAGGCCCTCAGCCATAATCCGCATGTCTTCTTTATTCTCTCAGATCCTCTCGATAGGTAGCTGGGCCAGCGACTGGCTACAGAGGTCTAACCGTTTCAATATATTTCGGATATGGAGGTGACGGTTCCATATTTTACCTCCAATTTGCTCCAAAAACTGTACCTATAATTTAAACTGTAAGTGATATCAAGTCACTACTTTTCAATTTAACCCTTAGATGCGCACGATACCAAAGGATTATCATAAAATATAAATTTCTTTTTAAACACGTTCACTGCTGTTAAACTAACAAAATGCTTCGAGACAGTGCTCCCAGTTCACACAACATCGAAGTCTATATAACAATTTCACTTATTTCACAAATTTGGATTCTTTCGCCAAAAGGATAGGATTAATTTATTTCTAAGCGTTATCCGGTATGTTGTTTTAAAGCAACATTGCGCATTTAAGGGTAAATCACTTACCTCATCCATTATTCTACTCGGACTTCTCAACAAAAAGGGGCCAGGGCTGTTAGGTTATATCATCGAAAAGTTCAAATGTCAAAAGTGTGCCACACATGTTCCGTTATGGTGTAAGATTTTCTACTTCGGCGTACCTGGCACACTGTTTTAAGCGACTCACCCCTTGGGGTTATTCTACAATGAGAGAATTTTTGCTACATGTATGTGTATATGTACATACAATTCAACGTCCACCGTCCAGCGATGTAATTAAGAAAAAATATCTTTAGTTAATCTGACTGTAGACAATAAATATGTTTAGCCCGGATGATGAAAAGTGATAGCCTGTTGGGTTCCAGAGATCCATTTAAGAATGCTTGGTCACTCAAATCAATTCCGAGGTAACTTTTACTTGCAACAAGTCCCGTATAAACATTTTACAAACATAAGATCTTACCCTGAAGACTGAATTCTGACCCGTAACGCTGGTATATTACCTTTTCGTGGTGCGTTACGGGGTATCAGATCTACCTGGTATTTCCGAAATCAATAGCACCGATACAAATAGTATCTCGTATCAAATAGTACAAACAGTCACTCGTTTTCACGCCAATCGAAGACAAAAATGACTTCGGAAAGCAAAACAATTAACTTTTAAATTTACAACCACCGTTTAACGGAAGAGAAAACCGTGACAGTTCACGAAAACTCAACCGTCCCCGAGCATCGCTTGCTGTGATCTATGTGCGTATCTTGATATACCGTCGTGCAGAGGTTTTTTCAACGGAGCTTCTTTGTACCCTTTATTTTGTCAATATTGTTAAACACAAATACTGTTTATAAACATATCGTGACCTCGGCATTTTTATAATATATAATTTTTCGCATAATTTTGTATAGACCCTTTATAAAATTATAAAACCACTGCTTACAAAACGAGAATAACCTTCACGCAAGCGATTATCATTAGGCAATCGGATGATCGGCATTTGGTTAAATTCGTATGACCGTCATCTATATGTTTCGTATGATAATCAGCTAACTTCAATATTTCAATTCACCCATGTACACAATAAGCAACACAGCGAATGGGATTAAGTAATTCTAGCGACATGAAATATGTTACACATTTTACCCCCACACAACAGTTATTTTACCCCTGGAAACTCAATAATCGGAAAAGACGGAACACTATTCATGCTGGTACCAGTTCGGATAACGATTGATAAGTTTTACCAAATGATGTAAATTTAAATTCGAATGAAATGATTTTCGTCTTCATTTCAAGTGATTTGCATTATAGCTTTTCCAATGCAATACGCATTCCACTTTGGGATGCCGATTTTTCATATAGTAGGGTAACGGGATGTATTGTTAGTCTAGCTCCTTCATTCGGCCTATGTACCAAAAATGTCATTTATTCAGCTATAATCAACCAAATCATGTTGCTATCATGCTGACTAATGAATTTCAAGGCAATTTTGATATTATTAATCAATTTATAGTAGTTCACTTCCGCGTAATTTTTGATTGCCTCAACTTTTTAGACATCATGACTTCACTGGTTAAGCTGAACCGATTATCACCACGGTTTTTGGATAATCTAACATTGGCCAAATTGAACCGATAACCTAGCTATGTAGCCTAGATTTACAGACAATAGTCATATTAAATAAACTAACTTTTTTCATTGATAAAATTACAATGATTTAATGAGAAAACCGTAGACCCAATGTAAGGGACATACTTTCTTCAATGTGCCCAATTGTGGCCTGTTCGATTAATAACGTAGTAAAAATGTAACATTCGAATGTATATTTCTCAAATGTCTCATGTTATCACAAAGCACAGGAACAAAATCTGTTTAGAGTGAATATAAATGTTTTTGTTATTGAATGGCTGATAAATTATCCTTGAAAATTATTTAAGTTTATTAAAGCAGTTTTATTAAAGTTTGTTAAGAAATTTTTTGTGTTGGGTAGAGTGAAAATAGCTGACATTGCCTTAAATAAGAAAATCAGGAAAAAAAATCTCACGATCATTGCATTTAATAAAGAAAACTATCGAATGGGACGAAGTTGCATCCACGAATAGAAGCAATTTGGTGCTTATAGTCCGACAGTACAACCATATTCCTCGAAAGTTTTTGTCCTAATAAAGTTAGTTGTTTAGTTTGACGTAATTTTGAATAACAAACGTCTTATTAAGCATATCTTTGCAAGCAAATAGCTTGTTGAATGCCTTTTGTAGCTTAATTACTTTATGAGTAACAATGAAAAATGTAACCGCAGTGGAATTTAAACGGGAGGTCAATTCACTTCGCGTATTATTAGTTGTTGAACATTTGAAGAAAATCATCTGGATTCTAAAAAATCGTCTCTCGCTTGCATCTATCATTCGAAAATGCGATTTTAATGTCTCGATATGAACCGACGGAAGATCCATCCGATAAAAAGAGGATGTTTGGGTTCTGTGTAGACGACAGACGATGCTCTACGAATCGCTCCCGAAGGTTCTTGGTCACAAAAAGTTTTCTCAGAAGCGGAAGACGCATCTTTTTCGGATCATTTCGGTTTGTCCGAGTGGAGCTTTCTGTCGAGCCGGAGTGTTATCATGTTAAAACAATCATTGACAACTTGAAGTTTCGGTTGCCGGAGTTCCCGCTTCCAACATATTCAACTACGATGAGATGAATCCATCGGAGATCCAGGGAAGAAGCTTGCCATATGTAACCGTGGTTCAAAAACATGCGTAAGTCGGCCACATCCGTGATGTTTTGCGACAGTGTGAACGGAAAGCTGTTGCCTACATACAAGGCTGAGCATCTGGAAGACCAATAGTGCTGAACTGAGACACCTTCCCTCACATTTGCGTCCGCAGGTTGTTAAAGATTGCTTTTAAAAAGGCTTAAGATTCATCTTCTTGCCTCCGGTTGCAACTCATCTGCCACAACCGTTGGCCGTCACGTTCTTTGGACCAATAGAGAGGCGAAAGATTCTGGGACATTGGCGGACCTCCCGTGAAGGTTCTAAGAATGCAACAATTCCTAAAAGCGATTTCGGAAGCCGGTTTCGGTTTCGCGTTGTGACTTCAGGATGTGTAAAATCGTACCACCTTGAACTTGTTAACCAGCTGCCTACATATTGTCTCCATTCAGGTGGTCAACAGACCATTTGAAGCCCATCTACGGTTTACTTGTATCTTCACCTTAAAACACATGAAAAGGTCTGCAAAAATACTGTACAGCTTCAATACTCCCTATTGGCGGATGATTGCATTACGTAAGTTTCCTAATACTTACATCTATGAACTACTTTCTTCAAATCCATGATAAGTAGTCGAACTTTGGCCAAGCATCGAAAAGTTTTCTTCCAAGGACCAAAAATAATTAAACATATGGTAAACCCGTGCAGTGCTAAGTCATCAACCGAGTCATAGTCAGGGTTAACATAATAACAAAGTATAATCCAACCCCTTTCTCTCGTCGGATGATGGATGGCATTTTCTCACTGATTTGTTTCTCCAAAGGAACGGGACATCAGTCACAAAGTTGATCGTCGGGGAGGAAGGGGCGGGGGGGGGGAGCCGAAGTGATAAGAAATTGATAATTTGATATCGGAGGAAAGTGGTAGCCAGCAGACTTTCGTCCGCCTTTGATCGACAGAGCGGCTAAGTGAGGGAAATGTGATTTCGGGCAAAGTTTTCCGAATGGGAGGTGGGATGAACGGGAAAAGTTTTTATCGCCCACATACATACGAAAAGCGGTGGGAAAGGGTTGCACTTATCGGTTGACTTTCGTTGGTTTTTGGTTCGTTGGTTGATTGGCAGAAGAGATTGAACTTCTCCGGGTGATTAATTCATCTCATTTGCTAAAGTAATTGAAGGATAAGCAATGAAGATTGATTCGCCTCCCGGGAACGACGAGATGGAAACTAGCAGTGAGGCTGCTGGTCGAGTCCATGTTGTAATTCAAGGAGCTTCGTTCGGCGGGGGAGGGTATTGTAATTAGTTTTAAAATCAAGAGACCAATGCTCTCTGGGGAAGTAAGTATGGGGTTTTTCGTGGTTTATAGTGTCCATTCAACTTCATAATAGACAATCGATTCTCAAAATTGATCCTGAATCTACTATCAAAATTCGGGTTAAATAGATAGTGAACTCGAGATGCACTGAACCTTTGAAATTTACATGAAGTTTACTGTTTGTCATAGTATTCTGAAGCACGTGTGATTGGTTACAGGGGTTAATTGGCTACAACGGTTTGATTGTGACTTAATTAAGTCAC